>VDFB02061424.1:0-86594 GCA_007258455.2 Sequoia sempervirens
TATGTATTGTAAACTTGTTTACTTTAAATGCAATTCATCTATGTATTATAAAAGAGAAGATTACCTTATTTTTCCAAATTATAATTATCACATTACAAATTCAAGTTGTAGTATTCATTTTTATTATGGATCATGTTAAACGAATGGTATATGAAAGTTAAAAAAAATTACTATCATATTTTTAGCATGTGATTATTTACTTATATGGTAATTCATAAATTAATTCTTGTTTTAAAAGCTGAGTATGTTACATATGGTATCAAAGCAACTGAGTTCAACACATGGACCTATGAGCTCCTTATGATTTTTTTCTCAAACATTATCAGTTAGCTAATGTTTGAAAGTGTACTTGTACTAGAATGACATGAAGAAGAACAAGGAAAATTACAATGAAATTTGTACTAAAAAACTTTCCTAACCTAGTGGCCAAAAAGGAATCATCTTTGGAGGTAAAACTCCAAGACAGTATCAACTATTCAGGGGGTGCATGGATTTCTGACTCTAAAACCCTTGCTAACACACTTAAGCGTATTCAATTGGAAAGGAAACAACATATTAAGGTGTCAAAGAAGACTACAGTACCTCTTCCCTTTGTTAAACCGAGTAAACCATCTGCACATCATGATATGTCATTTGGTTGTGGTCATGATGCACCAAAAATAGGAAAGGAGGTGATGAAGGAGTACCTGTGAGTACATCCACCCTCCAAGTTTGTCTTTTTAGATTCTGATGGTAAAGAAGAACCCAAAGAAATACTTTTATTTGATAGCGACTTGTAGTCACATAAAGTCATAGATGTTTTGTATTAAATAAGGATGTACTAACAATCCATCGAATAATAATATAATAATGTTTTTCTATTTTACCAAATTTGTGTATCAAGATTAGATAGTTTTATAAATGATGTTTATTGTTTGAAATGTAATGCTAAAATTAGAGGATCTAATTAAACACTTAAAATGAACTATAGATGTAAAATAGAAATCAAACATGGTGCGAACTCAAATTAATCTTGGAGGAAGTTAGGAGGTATCAAACCATTCTAAGAATATAATGGCTAAATTGGACTAAATTTTAACCATGTTGAATGAAACAAAGAAAAGAATTGGTACCCTAGAGTAGGAAGTAAGGGGCCAAATAAATCGGAAAGAGAAAAAGAGGCATCTCATGAAGGGGAAGATGAAAATAAGCACAATCACACCATTCAAAGTGGGCAAGGGGAAAATTATTTTGATTCAAGAACTAAATATGAAAAGAGGAATCAATTAGCTCTTGAATTGTCAAGAGATATGAAAAAGGAAATGCCACCTAAGTTTGATGGAACAGTGAGTGGTGATGCTGCAAAAGCTTGGCTCACAGAGATGGAAAAATACTTTGAGATAAGAAATTACTTTGAATTGAATAAGGTAGTTTGGGGTTCCTATCAACTAGCAAGAGAAGCATCCACTTGGTGGATGAATAAGAAGATGAAGTTGGGTTTAAGCTCTTTAAGCTTAACTTGGGATCAATTTGTAGTCATCTTTAGGCAGAGGTGGTTACCTCAACTTTTTTTCAACCAAAAGCTTATGGATTTTAAGAAACTATGACAAGGAGACTTTCCTATGGTTGAGTACTGTGAGAAGTTTACATGTATCTTAAAGTACGTACCCCAATGCAAAAAGGATGAAAGGTTTCAAATTAGAAATTTTATCATGGGGCTGAATTCCCAAATAGCAGGAGAAGTTGATGTTCATGGTCCAACACCAATGGATTAAGTATTTGAAAAAGATATTAAGCAAGAGCAAAAACTGAAGTCCATTTCTACTTATCGTGAGAAGAATCATAAGAAGTATAATTAGTCACAATCTTCTCAATATTTTAAGAAGAAAAATGATAAATAAGAAGCTAGTAAGACAAATGATAAGGGATTTCAAAATAATCAAAATGAGTCCAAAAAAGAGAAGAAAATTAACAACAATCCTAGGAGGAATGGAGATAATTCGGGAAAGCCTTTTGAAAGGTGAGGACCTCATGGAGGATGTTTCTCTTGTGGAGTTGATTACAATATGAACTAGTGCCCAAACAAGAGTCAAGGAGCTCAACAATGAGGAAACCCATTACCTACCTAGCAAGCAACCTTCCAACAAAGGATTCATGCAACCTTAGATAATCATCAAATGGAGTAACAAAATACTCTTATAGAGACAACAGGTACATTATTTGGAGTTCCTATTTCAATATTAATTGATATTGGTGCAACAAAAAGTTTTATTGCACCAAGAGTGTTAAATAAATTTCCTAGAAGTGTTGGATTTATGGCTAAACCCTAGCCAATTGAATATGCTAAATAAAAAAAATCTTAGGTAGAGCAATGCCTATTTGATGCAAAAGTTAACCTTCCAAGTTTTTCAATTGAGGTGAACTTGTGTGTAGCACCTTTAGGGTACCTATGATGTTTTCTTAGGAATAAATTGGTTGTGGAGGCATAGGGCTAAAGTAGACTATTTTTAAAAAACAATAGAGTGTCTAGATGGATTAGGAAACAAGGTCTTCATTCAAGGTACTCCAAGAGAAGTTAAGATTAGACAGATCTCTACTGTGCAACTCAAAAGGGCCAAGCAAAAAGGGTGTCAACTCTTCGTGATCAATATGGAGAAGCTAGAAGAAATTAAAGAGTTTATCTTTAAAGATGACTTAATGTATTATGAGTCTCAAAAACTCCAAAGGATTGAAAAATAAGATCTTAAGGATCAAAGAGGACCTGTTATGGAGAATGATCTATTTCTTCAAGAATTTTAGGATGTTTTTCCAGATGAACTCCCTGGATTACTCCAAAAAGAGATTTTGATTTCTCCATTGATATAGTTCATGGTTCAGATTTAATATCCAAAGAACCATACTATATGACCACTACAAAGTTGATGGAACTAAAGTCTTAGTTGTAAGAACTATTTTCAAAAGGATTAATTAGACCCAATATTTCACCATGGGGAGCGCAGGTATTCTTTGTCAAAATGGATGGTACTTTCCACTTATGCATAGATTATCGTAAAGAAAAAGATAAAGAATAAATATCCTTTACCATGTATTGATGATCCTTTTGATTAAATGTGTGGAGCAGCAATATTCTCAAAGATCAATTTACGATCTGGGTATCATCAATTAAGATTGAAAGATAAAGAAATTCAAAAAAATAACTTTCAGAAAAAGGTATGGACACTACAAATTCACAGTCTTTCCATTTGGACTTACGAAGGTTCCAACTACATTCATGAATTTAATGAATATGTCTTCAGAGATTGCTTGGATAGATTTGTTCTTGTATTTTTAGATGGCATTCTGATATACTCTAATAATGAGGAGGAAAATTTTCAGCACCTATAGTTTTTTCTACATCTGAGGGACAATGGAATTGGCATGAGGAAGCTCTAAGTATTATTATTTATTTCAAAGGAAATAGATACAATATTTGGTCAATATAATTTCAGCATATAAGGGAATTATAGTGGATCATCAAGATCAAAGTCATTCTTGAATGCCTTCAGCACCAAAATGTATGAAGTGCATGGATTTTGTAGGTTAAGCTACTATAAATTAAATCAAATTTTCTGCGTTTCCCCACCCATCCATATCTACAAAGAAAACTCTTTGTTGGTCAAAAGATACTACAGGGGAACATTTCAAACAACTTAATGAGGGAACGACTCTGACTATTCTTCAAAGAGGTTGTAATAGAAAGGCCATCTGCAAATCATTATTAACTGGGAAGGTTCTGTTTGTTGAGTGTACTTATACAAAGGAGAAGGGTAGGTTATACTTTATAAGATCAGGAATTAAAAGTCATTATTAGAAAAATGATACTCCTCATGTTCTGAAATGGTATCAATTGAACATGCTGGAATGTTTGGGCGGCATTTAGGAGAAAACCTGCTACTTGCAAGACTTCCGTTTAGATTATGTGAGGTCTTAAGTACTTATTCTCCCAACCACATCTCAATGATTGATAAAGAAGATGGTTGGAATTGATATCCGACTATGACCTTGAGATAAGTTATATCAAAGGAAAAAATTGAGTACCAGATGCTTTGTTTCAAAAGAGACATATGTCCTCAATGGTCTCTATTCATTCAGATTTTAAAGACAAAGCTTTACAAAAGTCTATGGGAGATGAATATTATGAGCAAGTTAAGCAATCCGCTCAATCAATCCTCAATATTTGAATTATGATGAGTTCTATTTTGAACTAGATGGACTTATAAGGTTTAGGAGAAGAATGTATGTTCCAAACTCTGAAGTGTTAAAAAATATTGTGTGGAAAGAGGTTTATTCCACACCATATTCAGGTCACCCAAGAGTTACAAAACTCTTATCTGATGTAAAACCACTTTATTTCTAGAAAGGAATAAAGAATGACACTACAAGATTTGTAGTAGGATGTCTAGAATGCTAGGGGGTAAAGAAGTTGTTTATCATCCATAGCCAGGACTTACATTATCCTCAGAATTTGAGAAAGTGGGGAAGTATGAAGCCATTGTTATGGATTTTATGCTGAGTCTTCCCCGTATTGTCTCCAAAGTAGACATTTATATTGAAATTGGTGGTGGATGAAACTCACCAAAGGTGGCCAAACATATCCTATAGAAATTTAATGGATGGAGTATCAGTAACATAAGTTTTATCAAAGGGAAGCCGTTGTTAGAATTGAAGTTTGGAAGATCATCTCAGAGTAGAGATGTGTGAAACATTGGGAGGTTTTGTAGACCCATTTCATGCTTGAAATTAACTTGATATAAATTCAACCTATCACCCTGAGACAAATGGTCAGACAGAAAGGGTAAACCAAGTACTTGAAGATTTTTTAAGGATGTATTGCATGGACGAACAACACAAGTGGGAGTATTATCTTTCGCTTGTGGAATTTGTATATAGTAATTCCCTTTCATTCCATAATAAAGATGACTCCATTTGAAGCATTATATGGAAGAAAGTGCATAATTCCTATAATTTAGGATAAGCTAGAAGATAGGATTAGCCTTGGATTAGAAATGTGTGGGAATTGGAGAGGAAGAACAATTCTAAGTTGATGTCGGAAAATATTGAGTGGGAAGCAAATGATGAAAAGTTATGTAATTTAAGCATACTGAATAATTCTAGAGTTGGAGAGAAAAAGTTTAGTTAAGAGATTCAAACCCTCAAAACAGGTTCCATAAAAGTTTTGGAAGTCAATTCTCCAAAACCTGATCCCTAGATTATGGGTCCTCCAGAGTTCTCAGAGTAGTCTCATTAGCTTGATTTGCCACCAAAAGTTACTCTACCATATTTTCTGCCACTAGATCACTTGTGTGTTTCATGCTTTGTATCTTAAAAGGAGTATATGGTGGTTTTTAATCCATGCATACCTAGTGGGTGCACTGGGTAAGATTCAAGAGTGGTAATGATCAAACCTCTTAAGGTGCTCAAAGTACACAAGCTTTTCTTGCATAATAGAGAGGTTACTCAATGCAAGGTCTAGTGGGACTAGTATGCAGAAGGCAATGCCCTTGGGTGGATTGCAATAAATTTTATTAGAAGTTTCCTCATTTATTTATTGCTTTTTAATAGCTAAAAGAGAACTTGTTTTATGATCTTATTATAGTACACTGAATCATCAGGGATGATGATCCTTATGGGGGATATATGTTACACCCCAAATTTTGATTTGAAAATTACTTTGAACTTTTATGTTAAAAATGTGTTTTTAATTGTAAGGCCCACCCTTTTATTCAATAGTAGAAAATACCTTAACTGTATCATGGGTATATTTATTAAGGGATAATTAAGTAGATGTATTTAGTAATGATTTGGTAGTGATAGTTCTTCTTCTCATGAGAAAAGCTAATGTATTCTAGTTCTTGAAGAATTTCTTATGCTGCACTTTCCTTTCATATGCATATGTAATTCAATTAGTGGTAGTTAATATGCATAATTACTTATTAAAAGCAAACAAATCCTCTTAAGCTACCATCTTGTTTACAATATTGATGTTATAATGGTGAGCGTAAAATTTGTGATATTAGTCAGTAGATATAAACAATGAAAGGTGTATTTTTACCATTTCATATATCCTCTTAGGGTTTGACATGTGTCTTTATAAGTTTCTTTTCTATTGGTCCTAGATGATGTTTACTATTGTAAATGAGATGTTGTGTGTGTGTAAGTGTTGCTTTATATGTTACTATGTTATACTAATGAATATGGGTGAGTGTGTAGGGGAATTTCAATGTGATACTAATGCATATTGCTTAACCTTATGGCATTGTCGTGCAAGTGTGTCAGGAAAGTACTTTTCTTATCTTGTTATATTTATTATTAGAATTATAGATGTTAGTAATGGAAACAAAATGCTATTTTCAATGAGTTGTAATCTATATTATAAATTAGGATTTACTAATGGAATAATGTTTAAGGAAAGTAAATGCAAGATACGAGGAACTTAACTCTAGATAAGAGGATAATGTATGGAAACTATTATAGAGACTAAATTAGATCTATCTTGAAAATAAATTAATAAATAGAAGATGTTTATCTTAACACCATAGATCAAGAATAATCTACTAAATTTATAGGTGATAAAATATTTATCTCTATATCATTTGTAGAAATATAGGTTTTATATCTTGTTACATATCCAATCTAGTACAATGCATAATCCTTAAATCCTTAATCTATCTAATTATTGATGAATATATTTAAAGTGATATTAGATCAGTTATAGAGAGTTTTGAGTAGGTAAACTATTAGAAAAAAAAAGATCTAGTTTTGGGCTGCCAATTGTATTATTGGTGTATCATAATAATGTAAAAAGATCTGGTTATTAATTACTCACTGCAATTTATGCAATGCATCAAATTAAAAATAGACAGCTAAGAAGATTAGTGGATTGATAATTAATTCAATATGGTTAAGAGTATTAACATTCTTTTAATTATTATTGATTCTTTTAAGTAATCGTTGGTTAAAAGTAACTAACCAAATATGGGTGGTTAGTTTGCTTGATTCCTATGTTCCTTACCTTGAAAATTTAAAAGAGACTTAATACGCCACATTAAATATGTTGGCATATTGAAGTAAAATCTTAAAAAATGAAAATGAATCATGGCACCTAGTTTTAGAGACTTAAATTTCTATTTATTTATCTTAATAGGATATTTATCAAGTAAAGTAAAAATATATACATATACACATATGACATTCTTTCTTTTTAACTTGATATATATATATATATAGATATTTATTCTATTTTATTTTTGTGTTTGTATAATATCTTGTTTATTTAATTTTTAAGTGTCAAAATTTTTATAAGGAGTATATTGGGATTCAAGACTTATTTACATGAGTAATAGGTGAATGACTATAGTTATTGAGGGAAATACATAAATTTTAGCATGGCATATAAAGCTTGTATGATTGTGGCACTAAATTATTTATGCATTTAAGTGTATGTAGGAGATTACATATAGGTCTCTTCACTTGAATCCATAATTCCTTTTAGTCCTAAATGTTTTTGAGCATCGAGACAAACTTAGGGGTGGGATATGTTTGGATTTTTGAATAAACTATTAATTTATATAATATATATCATTGATAGTATTTTATACCAATTTTCATGCAAATTATGTTAGGGGTTAGGTATTTATATTATACTCCTAAAACTCGGGTATCAATTACAACTAGGGACATGGTATGTTGAAGGGTTGTAGATAACATATTTATAACTTGTGTATACTTTGGTTTTCCTTTATTATTATATGATTAATAAGATTTGTTATTTTTAGTTGGATAGATTCTTGTAATTATTTTGGTTAGTAAGTTGCTATCAATATAAATAATTTTAGATATTATGCCAGTAGTGCAAGGTTATCACTTGGGTTAAGCTGAAGTACAATGTAGGACAACTATCAGTTTCTTAATAACATTGAAATGATCTTTTCTAGTGCCATGCATAGTCCTTGGAAGATTATTAATACTCAAAACAAGTTTAATTGTTCATTTCATATCTGGTTAATCTCGTTATAGGAGTTATTATTGTTCCTAATAGCTTGTAAAAGAGGATAAGAAAGATTTATTTACTCAATTCATATGATATTCAATTATTATATTATTAATGATGCTTTAACTTTAGTAAGTCTTTTCAAGAACTGGAATCCCTAGATAATTATGGTGCAAGAAGGTTGATAGTAAATTATATTTATTTTCATATCATTCAATTTAGAAGATTCAAGTGAATTCTAATAATCACTCCGTGAAGGATTTGAGGAAATATGATAATTGTCTAATTTTCTTAATGATATAAAGGCTACGTGATTGTCAAGTATTTTGCATTAAATGATTTATAGATGATTTCTTATTCAATGATAAATTAGATAATTCATCTAGCATTTGTTTTGGATAGGTTGTGAATTATGTTATTATAATCTCCTATTGTATCATTAGTTTTACTACTTGTCTTATATTTTAAGAACCCTATAGGGGATTTTCTCTTATGATTTAATTTGCAAAGTAGATGGCTACCAAATTTGGACTAAGTATGCAAGGACTTGTTTTACCGAACTACTTTCTCTCACCATGCATGTTTTTATGTTCTAAGTAAACATAGAAATTTATATTACAAACTCAAAGGAAATATCCTTGGAGTGTGTTGCCTAGTATATCTTTACCCAGGTCTTTGATCCGTGGCTTCACCTAAGTGGGTGGCAATCGTCTATGAAACTATCTGGGGTAATGGACCCTAGAAAGGGTTGCACACCCACTTTTATAGTATGTATTTTTGTATGCATCACAAGAGGCCTTGAGGTAGAGTCTTCTTTTGGAACTTAGAGGATATAACCTCATGTTGTCAAGGATTGTGGGGATACAAGCTCAAATTTTTGAACTATGGTGCCTCTGCAAAATATATATGTAAGCAAGGCCATCAAGTGATGAGCCCTCAAGGCATTAGGTCAAGCCCCTAGGACTGTTCTTCTGAGTCTTGTATGTGACTTGTCATTTTCTTCTGATATCATAAACTACCATTGATTTATATAACTTGTCTTAGTAATCATGTGCTAACTACCTCTGATCTTATGTGTGTGCCAAGTCATCTAGACCTTGCAGGTATAGGTATTGGGAGCGAGGAATTTTTGACATGATGGAATGTAAGAGGTACGTTAAGCCAACCCAAAGTAAGTAGAATCTATTGCTAAAAGTAGTAAATCATTTCTATCTTTGCTTCTAACTAGTGTGATCATTGACTATAGCTGTAAGTAGTGAATTGTGTTATTTCCTTTTAAGTAAACAAAAAAAAATCAAAATTAGTAAATTCGTTGTAGATTGTTAGGTTGTTTAGAGTATAAAATGTGGGCATGACATTAACATTAATGGATGATTATATGTTAGTATATATTTTGATGAAATATTAATGAAATGCAAAATGTTTTGATTGTAATGATTATTACTTTTAATCAATGATTATGACATTGTGATTAATAATAGACTAACTATGTTGATGAATTTCTAAGTTGGATGTAGGATCAAAATTTACCCTCCCAAATGTAGAGGGATAGTATCACTGGAGAGAAGAGTAGAGATGTGGGTAAACAAATGGGTGGATGCAAATTGATTCGAACACACACACTCATGTAGGAATTTGTATTAAATCTAGGTAATTAATCCCAGTATTGTCATTGAGTTTTTTTGGTGTCATGAATAGTGTGGCTGAGTCATAAGAATGGGTTAAATCATATATGGTCTTTGGCCTAGTCTTTAACAAAATTAAAAAGGTGATATATTGTTTCATTATCGTCTTTATATTTTACCTTGTTAAAAAATATTTGTTTGATTTTATTTAAATGATTTTTTATAGAATATCTCTACCAAAGGGAGCAACTCCCATTATATTAATCTAAAGAAAATGTTACAAAAATTGATGCATGATGCACTTCATCCCCTCTGTAAATACAAATTCCCTCTCCAACCGAGAGGTAGCAGGTAGGTCCCCGTTGTTGCTAATAAAGCCTCCAAAATTTGTGAGGTCCCTCTTCTCTATCCCTTCCCTTTAGAGATTGAGGGCCTTCACAACCACTCTTTTCTTGTTTATTGTTGTTGCATCGAAGATTCCAACAATGGAATCATTGGTTGGTAACACTAGTATCACATCTAACTCATATTTGACTATGTTTACGTATTTAGGGGTGACCAAGTGGTTAACATAGGACACACCTAGGTGAGGCTCTCCATGACTTGGATGACATTCTTTGCAAACCAAGCCAACACTATACCATCATGGGTGTCCCCATTCACCTAGCAAGAGCTGCTAGCCACTTTTATCACAACTTCCTAAATTTCATCATCTTCAACTTTGAAGCACCTACAAATCTAGTCGTCAACTGATTCAACCACCCTCTACTCATTCTCCCCTAGCTCAACTGCCTCAACAACCTCCTTTGTAGAACAAGCATACTCAACTCTGAAGACAATCTTGCTCATCATTGCATGCTAGGCTTGCGAGAGGGTCTTAAATAGATGTTCAACCACTACCCCAAAACCATGGTGTCTGATATTGATTGGACCTTATGCTTGAAGGAATGTATGTTGGAATCGAAAAGAGATCCCAAGGGGGTATTTGTTTGGTGGAGACATATTGTAATCTTGCCATTTCTTCCTTGACATTTTACCTTTTTGTATGGGTTTTTCCAACATTTTGCAGTGCACCTTGCCCAACCCCTGCCATAGGTACACTCACTACTCCCAATGAGAAATTTAGACAATGATGGATAGTTGCCAGCATTGCATATGACCCTATATTTCAAATTCTTAAAGATTACTATGATCTAGATGTATCAGTCTATCTAGATCTAACCATGATGCAACATCATTAGATATTAGCTCATCGCTACTACCATCAATTGTTGCATTGGCCAAGTAGTCAACAAATTTTTTGGCTTCTTGATACACGTGGTTTATCAAGAAAGATTCAAGCGTTTCCAACTTGTTTCGGATCTGCTCAATCCAACCTTGGAAACAATAGCTATTGATGGACCTTGCTTTGATTGTGTTTACACATACTTGAGGGATGATGAGATAGACAAGAGAGATGCAAATGATGCAAAGTGTAGAGTCATCTAGAGTGTAAAATTGAGAAGTGCAATGCAAGATTTCATGTCTTAGATTACTGGATGCAGTGAGCAGAAGGTTTCTATAATTCTTCAGTCAGGCTGTGAAGGTGTTGATGACATTGTGGTGGATTTCCCTGTTGCATTGAGATGAATTTCTCTGCATAACATTCTTCTCTATCTTCTTTTATATTCTAGCAGCGAGCCTTTCCTTCTTTGGGTAGTGAGCCCTTTGACAGTGAGCCCTATCATATTCAGTGTTGATATTACTTATATTGTGAGCTAATCCTCACCATGGTTTTTCCCTTCTTGGGTTTTCCACATAAATCTGGTGTTTTCTTATGTATGGTGTTAAGTTGTTTTAGTTTCTATTATTTCTTTTCATTCTAATTCATCATAACAGATTTAAGGGTTTAATGAATGAATGTAGATCTAAATGTGTATGAGGATTTTAAAGTTTTAAGGTACAACTAATTCACCATCCCTCTTAGTTGTCTTGTGTGCATTCAACAATCTACCCAATAATTTTTCAATGTGAGAAAACCCGAATCTTTGATTATTCCAAGTGAACCAACCACTTTTGGTTTGGGAATCTAACAAATTGTTTCTAGACATGAACATTTTGAAAAAATTCATCATTGTTGTTTCAGTTGACAAATCACCACTTTTTTCTTTCAGATCTAATATAGCATTAAATTTTCCCCCATAAATGATATTTTCTTATGGAGTTGATGTATTTTAGTCGAGAGTGTATCCCATAATCTAGCTTTTGCCTCCATTTTAGTGGGGCCATATACATTAAAAAGGAAGAAACACATATTAGAGCAAAATATCCTTACTTTACACAAGATGAAATTTGGATATGGAGCACCTTCTATTATTGACACCATCATCAGGTTCCATAATAACATTAATCCACCGTAGCTTCCTGCAGAATCTACCCATACACCTTCCCATTTCCTGCATGGAGAAAAAAACTTTCCACATCTTTCCCACTCAATTTTGTTTCTTACAACATTATGATATTAGCCTTTCAAATTTCTAGGTGACGCTTTATATAGTGTCTTTTGTTAGGGGAATTTAAGCCCCTAACAATCCAATTGATCAACTTCATTGCTCCCCGAGGGAGGATATACCTTCCTTTGATCACAGTAGGTATTCCTTGATGCTTGGTAATCCTCGGTCTCTTGTCTCCTCATCACACTTATGCCTGTTTTTCTTCTTGCCAGTTTTCTTACTACTTCTCACTTCTAAGGACTAATGAGTATCTTGACTTATATTCCTTGGCACTATAATGTCAATCCCATCCACATTTGCTTCTTCACCTACTTCTGAACTTGGAGGGGAATTCATATCCTCTACTATTTCCTTAATGGTTGTGTCTTGCTCCAAGACACAATCTTCCTCACCTACTCCCTCTTCCCTCTTCCCTTTTTTCACTCGATCCATGAGTCATACTCTCATTTATCCCCTCTGCTACTCGAAGTTTTGGGTTGCTTGCAGCCTCCTCCTCCACAATTTATCTTTCCTCGTGGGTTGGGGGCCCTCTTTAAGAAGTTTCCTTTGTGGTGGTCTTGAGTTAATTTGAGCCTCCTTTTCTTGGTTTTACGAGGAGTTGTATTTATCTACTTTGTCCTCTTTCCACTCCTCTTGTGTTGGGACTTCTTTCATAGCTATCACATTTTGGTGGGCTGAAGAAAATTCACTGGATGACATGTGTGGAGTGTCTTCCTCATTACTATTCCCATCATCCTTCACACCCACCCGATGTCTCAGATCACTTCTTGGGTGAGTGATGGGAACCTTTGATACCTCCTAGTCCCTTCCAAGCTTTGGGCATGCTCTCTCAAAACTCTCTCTACTACCACAGTGGAGAAAAAAGTATTTTGATTCCTTTACCTCAACAGGTTGCTCCCAAAAACTACCCTATGTGGTAAGGCAAATTACTTTTTTCAAAGGCCTAATCAAGATTAGCTTCATCCTTACAAAGAGTGTTAATCCTCCTCACCATATCCAAACCAAACAATTCCCATCTCAGTCCTATCCTTCTTAGGTAGCCCCCTATCCAATATTACAATGGTAGGTTATACAGGTGAATCCAAAATTAATCCTTGGATGGAGCCATCTTCCTTGGATTAACGTTTAGGAACCAACCTTTCATGTAGACCAATTTTTTCCCATCCATCACACAATTTGTGTTAACACCTCATCCTTCTTGCTTTTATTTTCAAATTCTACCACATTTTTTTTGGGAAGAAAGGCTACCTCTATTTTAGCATTCTAGTTAGCAAGGACCCATTCTTGCACCTTCTCCCTTCTTGGATTGGCAACGATAACTTTTCCAATTAGTGCTAATTTTCACAACACCCTTACTTCCTTTTCCACCAACTTTGCCACATCAATCATTAATGGCTATTCTACAAATTTTGGAATCCTCCATATGCTAATATCCTTCAGAATTTCATTGATTCGCACCCACCTTTTTATCTGCCTTATGCAAACGGGTGTTATTGTTATTATTCGTCCCTTAAATTGCTTATTTTCATTGGAGGCCAATTGTGTAGATCACCTAGTGCCAATTGGAACTACATTCACACCAAAGGTGATGGGAGGTGGTGGTTACACCACATCATACCAAGGCATCCCATTCCTAGTGCCTTGCTTAGTTGGCATTCTTTGATTACAATCTTCCCGAACCTCCAATCTACCCTTCCTCTGTGAATCACACCATTCCTCCTGGGTAGCTCTATCTCAGGTGTGATCCATCGAACACTTGTGCTCTACCTCTGTTGCCCACACACCAACTCCCACTTCTACTTTGTCATTTTCGACAATGTAATACTATAATACATATTATTCTTATTTAAATAAATTTTAATATATTTATTAGTTCCTGCCGGTAGGCAGGTATACTTATGCATTCGCCCAGAATGCATTTAACCGGCAGCATGAACCAATCACATTTCACCATTTAATATATTGCTTTTTTTTTGAATAGTTTGAATTTGGAGAGCTATTTTATATATTGGAAAATTAGCATTTATCTAATTTTCTATTCATCCGAGTAGCTTTATAAATCATTTTCATTTTAAAAATTTGGGAAAATGTGAACGCATAAATTGATTAAATAAATTTAAGCAAAGGCATAGTTTAAAAGGTGGCGGCTAGAGGTACGTAATCCATGAATGCAGATTAAATGCATTAAAATATCACGAAACTGCGAGCGCATAAATTGATTAATTAAAATTAAGCAAAGGCATAGTTTATCAAACTGGCGGGTAGGTGTACGGGGTGCATGAATAAAAATTAAATGCATTGAATGGCATCTAGCTCGAGGTGAAGGCGGTGGAATCACTTGGAGGCCACGCGTGGCCAGGGTACTTTGGTCATTTAATATAGAGTTAAGTTACTTGGTATGCATTTCTATTACTTTGCGTGTGTTGTTTTTGTCTTTTGTACGCGGTGTTCTGAGGGAGAGTTTTAGCGACTGAGCAGGATATGTTATAGTTGCAGAGTCTAGACCCAAAAACGAGTTATTTGAGGTGATAATTTGGTAATTTTTAGAGTTTCGATACATTAAAACGTTGGATAGTGAGAGACGAATTGCTTGACGCAGAAGAGGTAACTTTTCATTTTTTAGTGTATTTGGCATTCGTATACTTTGATTATAAATTCGTATTTTAAACTACTGTTAGTATTGTTCATTCGAATTTCTTGTTGAAATGTGAAGGTTTCATCTGCGTTTGATAGGAATTATGTAAAAATCCTCTTGTTCATTTTACTTCATGCATGTGAGTCGACAGTGTGTTGCTTTGAGCTTTTCCGTTGTCATCAAAGCATAAAGGATAGAGGGGTTCTGTTAAAAGTCGTGGTTGTTGTTCATTTTGCTTCATGCATGTGAGGCCTGTAGAGTTTGTATTTTTTTTATTGCTGCAAAGTGGTCCCATAGAGAGGGCTTTGGAACCAAAATTATGTCAAATTGTGCGATAATGAGAGCTTTTCAACAATGAGTCGACAGTGTGTTTCTTTGAGCTTTGCCGTTGTCATGAAAGCATAAAGGATAGAGGGATTCTGTTAAAAGTCATGGATGTTGTCCTCGTAGGCATAAATGCAAACAATGGGAGCATAAAGAATGCAGTAGAAACCTTTTACCTCCCGGCAAGCATAAAAATTGTGTCAGATGTCGTCGTTACTATTTTTGTATCTTGGGGTTATAAAAAACTATGTCAAAAATGTTGTAGAGTCCAAATTACAATGTTGCCATGGAGCAGTTAAGTAGTATTTCTTTTCGCTTTTTAGTCTATTTGATACAAGAAATGCAAGTAGGGTTTCATAGTGCTTTCAGGCAATTGTATACTTTGATTATAAATTCATATTTTAAACTACTTTTAGTATTGTTTATTCGAATTTATTGTTGAAATGTGAAGGTTTCATCTGCGTTTGATAGGAATTATGTAGAAATCATCTTGTTCATTTTACTTCATGCATGTGAGTCGATAGTGTGTTGCTTTGAGCTTTTCCGTTGTCATCAAAGCACAAAGGATAAAGGGGTTCTGTTAAAAGTCATGGTTGTTGTCCTCGTAGGCATAAATCCGTATATTAAACTACTTTTAGTATTATATATTCAAATTTTTGAAATGTGAAGGTTTCATCTGCGTTTCATAGGTATTATGTAGAAATCCTCTTGTTCATTTTGCTTCATGCATGTGAGCCCTGTAGAGTTTGTGTCTTTTTGATTGCTGCAAAGTGGTCCCATAAAGAGGGCTTTGGAACCAAAATTATGTCAACGTGTGCAATAATGAGAGCTTTTCAACAATGAGTCGAGAGTGTGTTGCTTTGAGCTTTTCCATTGTCATGAAAGCATAAAGGATAGAGGGATTCTGTTAAAAGTCATGGTTGTTGTCCTTGTAATCATAAATGCAAACAATGGGAGCATAGAGAATGCAGTAGAGACCTTTTCCCTGTTGGCAAGCATAAAAATTCTGTCAGATGTCGTTGTTACTGTTCTTGTATCTTGGGGTTATAAAAAACTATGTCAAAAATGTTGTAGAATCCAAATTACAATGTTGCCATAGAGCAGTTAAGTAATATTGCTTCATAGAACAGTTTTAGGCTTCATGCAATAGAGCAGTCAAATTCATTGCTAGAAGATTTATGGTCCAATAACCTGTCGCAATTAGTTTGTGTAGTTAATCTTGTCTGCATTTATACTTGTGTCTCTTGAATCTGGAAAAAATGCTCGGTAGTGGTTAAATGGTTTTTGCTATTAGTATCCATCGCAGTAGGAGTACTGTATATTGCTATTCTTTTAGAAAAAACAAAGACATGGTTTTTGTTTTCTAATGAAAGCTTTTCACATGGTGCAATGCTTTTTGGTTGGAAGAAAAAGAGGTCGTGTAGCGGTCCAGTTGTGGCAAATTCTTCAAGCAAGTAGTACAAGGTGAGTTTCTAGAATGAACCTTCTCTTTTGTTTACAATTGCATATAGTAGACAGAGAAAAAGGTTTATTCAAGATTCTCACTATATTGATTGTACTTGTAATCATATCGTTGCTTTTTGTTACAAGGACAATCTTTGCAAATGGGTATTGTGATTGGCATATGCTATATGGTTCATAAAAATTAAGCAGTTGGGGTTCAAAAGTATATCTTCATTTCAAAAATTTAACCTTTTCAAATTTTGAGAGTTTGATTCTGAATCCATATGCATACTTTGATTAAAACTACTGGCTAAAGGTGCATAATTCATTAATGCAAAATCAATGCATTTAATGGCATCTGACTAGAGGCGAGGCTGTTTGGATTGCTAATCAGTCTTTAAATATATAACAATTAAAACAGATAAATAAGTATAATTATCCTTGGCCACATTTTACATTTTGGCCTTTCAATCAAAGTCAATTAACAAAGTAGCAGTTAGACCTACAGAAGGTTCAAGGACTATGCTGGTAGAAAAACAAATTTTGGACAATGGCTAGACAATTTGTTGAAATTGCTTTAGAAACTTTGAAGCAAATGCATTTTTCCTTCTGTTTGCTTTCATAGTACATCTTAAATGGAAGTTGGGTTTTGCATTGTTGCAATGCATTTGGATACTTTGATTGTAAAATCATAGTTTAAATCATTTTGAGTGTTATCGATTCAAACCTTTCCTTGAAATATCAAGAATTCATCTGAAACTTGGAGGCAACGTACAACTGTCTATAATTATCCTTGGCCACATTTCACATTTTGATCTTTCAATCAAAGTCAATTAACAAAGTAGCAGTTAGACCTAAAGAAGGTTGAAGGACTATGCTGATAGAAAACCATATTTTGGACAAAGGCTAGACAACCTGTTGAAATTGTTGTACAAACTTTAAAGCAAATGCATTTTCCCTTCTATTTACTCTCATTGTACATCTTAAATGGAACTTGGGTTTCACATTGTTGCAATGCATTTGGATACTTTGATTGTAAGGTCATAGTTTAGATGATTTTAAGTGTTATTGATTCAAATCTTTCCTTGAAATACAAAGGATTCATTTGAGTCTTATAGGCAATGTACAGCTGTCCTATAGAGAGAGCTTTGGAACTAATGAGCTGTCATCAAGGATAGAGGAATACTGTCAAATATTGTGATTATTGTCCTCATAGGCACACATGCAAAATATGGAAGCATATAGAAAGCAACTTAACTCTTCAATAATCCCATGAAACATAGTCTTTGTATGCATCCATGCATACAGGTTTGCATGTATATATGTGTGCATGTAATTATGTATATATGAATGCATGTATCTATGTTGCCATGTATGTATGTATGTATATAACAGATTACTGTTGCATTTGCTTTAAATTCTTTTTTGTGGATTGTGTCGGCTAGCCATCCAGTCATATTGTGATTAAACAATTAAGAATAAGTGCTAAATAATTGAAGTAAAATGACCCCATTCAGTTAGCAGATCAATTTTTCTCGGCCCTTTACATGTTAACTGAGAGTTCTGAAGCTTTTGTTGTTCATTGGCAGTCTTTGAAGCTTAAATGTCACAGTATATGTAGCATTTTACCAAATAGCTCTATCATTCATGATGATTTAGGCAAGTTCATATTTCCTTATTCATCCTTGTATTGTCCCATATCTAAATAATTAGGCAATTGCTAGTTAGCCTTTAAGTACCTGGCAATTCAAAGAAAGAAATGATTGCAATTAGCTTTGTGTGCATTTGAACTATTAATCAAAGGCAATTAACAAACTAGCCCTTGGAAAACCATGTTTGTGTTAATGTGTTCAATACCATGTATTTGTGCATGGGTGTATATGAATGCTATGAGTTGTGATTTCTACCATTCTGTAGCGCTTACTATTACTTGTACAACCAAGCGATATGCAAGTAGAGTTCATAGTTCATAGCATCCAGATACATTCAAGGACAAATACAAATCAAGGTTGTTAGCATCCTGATAAGAAAGATGATGAGATACATCCAATTAATGTATGTCACAACATCTTATAAACAATAATTCCTATCAAACGCAGATGAAACATTCGCATTTCAACAAAAAAAATTGAGTAAACAATACTAAAAGTAGTTTAAAATACATATTTATAATCAAAGTATACAATTGCCTTAAAGCACTATGAAACCCTACTTGCATTTCTTGTATCGGACAGGCTAAAAAGTGAAAAGCAATATTACTTAACTGCTCTATGGCAACATTGTAATTTGGATTCTACAACATTTCTTGACATAGTTTTTTATAACCCCAAGATACAAAAACAGTAACGACTACATCTAACAGAATTTTTATGCTTGCTGGCAGGAAAAAGGTTTCTACTGCATTCTTTATGCTTCCATTGTTTGCATTTATGCCTATGAGGACAACAACCACGGCTTTTAACAGAATCCCTCTATGCTTTATGCTTTCATGGCAACGGAAAAGCTCAAAGCAACACACTGTTGACTGATTGTTGAAAAGCTCTCATTATCACACACGTTGACATAATTTTGGTTCCAAAGTCCTTTTTATGGGACCACTTTGCAACAATTTAAAAAATACAAACTCTATAGGGCTCATATGCATGAAGTAAAATGAACAAGAGGATTTCTGCATAATACCTATCAAACACAGATGAAACCTTTGCATTTCAACAAGAAATTCGAATAGATAATACTAAAAGTAGTTTAATATACTGATTTATGCCTACGGGGACAGCAACCATGACTTTTAACAGAACCCCTTTATCCTTTATGCTTTGACGACAACGGAATAGCTAAAAGCAACACACTGTTGACTCACATGCATGAAGTAAAAAAGCAGTTTAAAATACGATTTTATGCCTATGAGGACAACAACCACAACTTTTAACAGAAACCCTTTTACCCTTTATGCTTTGATGACAATGGAAAAGCTCAAAGCAACACACTATTCACTCGTAGTTCAAATGCTGTCATTATTACACGTGTTTAGATAATTTTGGTTCCAAAGCCCTTTTTATGGGACCACTTTGCAGTAGTCAATAATATATAGACCTTACAGGGCTCACATGCATGAAGTAAAATGGACAAGAGGATTTCTACATAATACCTATCAAATGTAGATGAAACCTTTGCATTTCAACAAGAAGCTCGAATAAATAATACTAGAAGTAGCTTACAATATGAATTTATAATCACAGTATAGCAATGTCTTAAAGCACTATGAAACCCTACTTGCATTGCTGTTTGCATGCACCTTGTTTAAACATTTAATTATTGGTTCTTGATAATGGAATGAAGTGAACTTGGACAAATGGAAATAGAATGACCCCATGGAATTGGAACATTAGGGTTTGCATGCCTTTACCATGATAGCAGATTTGCGTGCATGAGACTTACTTGAATCTTAAATGTCATAGTGTATGGGTACATGTATCAAGTAGCTTGGTCCCAGGCCTTGACTCTGCATCAACAACATCTCCTGTGACTACACAGATCTGCAAAATAACAAAAAATGAAACGCTCAAAGTAATCACAATTCATCTCTAGTCACTAAAATCTATATTACATGATAAACAAGCAAGAACCTTTGAGTAGATGAAGGTCATGAACATTGAACCAATAGTAGGACAGTCACCACAACATTTAAGTAAACCTATGGTGTAGACTCCCTTTTCCATTATCAATTTTATTCCCAATTTCATCCATGAAGAACTTTGTCAACCTGTAGATCCTGCTATTAGCCATCACTTTGATCCATGATTTCCATTTCTTTCATCAATGAATTCCATATCTTTGATCCATGAAGAACTTCTCTAGCTTGTGCATCCATGTATTCTATATCTTTGAGGATATTCTTCATGGATGAAATTGGGAATACAATTGATAATGGAAAAGAGAGTATTGAGCATAGGTTTACTTAAATGTTCTGGTGACTGTCATACTATTAGTTCAACGTTCATGACCTCTATCTACTAAAAAGTTCTTGCTCATTCATACCTTGGTAATTAAACCTGTGATATTGCATTGCATATGTCTCATGTTCTTCACCTTGAAATGTCCATACTCAAATACAGTAATAGAAAGTAATAAAGTAATTATAGCAATACAAAATAATTCCAATAAAAACTAATCAAGAGTAATACAAAATACTTTACAACACCTTGTGTATTACAACTGTCAGTGAGTTGTTGTTTTTACAACACCATGTGTTTTACAATATACAGTTTAACAAAACAGTAATCAAGAATTAAACAAAAAAAGATAATGGAAACTCAAATTCAATGTTTTAGTTTCCATTTCTCATTTAACAAGTCTTTCAACATCCTAATCAGATTCACTCTTTACATTTTATTTCTTTACTTTTCTGCCCTCATTGCAATGGCAGGGGAACCATACGTGAAGCCACTGAATAACCCTTCCATTATTTGATGGAACTGGTGTGGGGTGATTTCATGAAAGCTCAAGTGTCATAGTATATGTGGCGTAGCAGCTAATAAGTCCATCTTACATTCTGCTGATGACAATTTAATTTGTCTCATCCGTTTCCGAACCATTAATCAAAGTCAATTAACAAACAAGTCAATGTTGCACTTGACTCATGCAAATTAAGTCAATTCTATCATTAATCATAGTGATAGCAAACAAATGCTTGTTAGATTATGTCATTGTTGAAACCCTATTTGCATTTTCTGGTTCCATGTACCTCGTTTAAACATTTAATTATTAGTTCTTGATAATGGAATGAAATGGACTTGGACAAATGGAAATAAAATGGTCCCATGGCATTGGAACATCTATGTTTACATGGCTTTAACATGATAACAGATCTCTGTGCATGATACTTATTTGAAACTCAAATGTCATACTGAATGTGGCATATTAGCTACTTGGCTTAACATGATAGCTTTCAAACAAGTTAATTCAGTGATCAATCAAGCTAATTGGCTGATGAATTAATTGTGTTCCACGGTTGGTCATAGCCAATTATTGGAAAAGCTGTAAATGTGATGGATGAAATAATATGAATAAAATTCTAGTTTCTGGTTTACTTGAAATGCAATGAAAAAACTGCTATGAAGGCATAAGACAAGGTTGTCTAACATATTGCCATTCCTTTATCTAATTTCTTTCGACACAAATGCTTTACACATTTGATTGCAATAGTAACGTGTCTACGAAAATGGGACAGTAAAGATCATAATTCAGTAGTTTTTAGCGTGAGTATATATGTGTCCTGATACATATAAGCTCAATCTGGCATTTACGAAAACAACTGCTATGTACAGTGAAAGAGCTTATTAGTGTTACTATATGCGATATCCATATAACAAAGTAAATTGGTACAAGGCTAGAGTGGCACATCCAAAAAAACATGGACGCATGTATACGCAGTTGCATACAGGGATACGTACAAGCTTAGATGAATAGTTAATTATAGTTAATTATAAAACATCTCTGTACACCTAATCAATTAAACCAATCATGGCCATTCATATGCAAAAAAAAAGGAACTTCTTGAAAAGGCTTTATAGACAAGGAAGCAAACACAATTGTAAACCGAAATTGCAAAATCTTCGGCAATATCTTCCTTTTTGTTTCTTATGCTACAAATATTCAATAGCCTATAGCTGTCCAAATTAATTGTATCCCTTTGTCTATGTTGAAGCCATCTGTTTATTCTATTGCTTTCGCTATTATTTTCATGAAAGCTCAAATGTCATAGTATATGTGGCGTAGCAGCCAATAAGTCCACCTCACATTTTGCTCATGACAATTTAATTTGTCCCATCTGTCTCTGAACCATTAATCAATGTCAATTAACGAACAAGTCAATCTTACAGTTAGCTTGTGCAAATTAAGTCAATTCTATCTTTTACTCATTAATGAAATTAACTAATCAGTTTAACAAGATAGCTTTGAAACAAGTTAGGTCAATAATGAATCAAGTTGTTTGACTGATGAATCAATTGAGTTCAATAGTTAGTCATAGTAATAGCAAACAAATCCTTGTTTGATGATGTCATTGTTGAATTTGCTTGTGTGTCCCTGTCTGCACTTTTGCTATAGCTTGAAGCAATGATGCTTTGTGATTCAAGTATTAAGTGTAATTGGAAACCTTTTTTGACTTACATTTATTGATTTAAATCTGTTTGGAAACCATAGTTGCAGTGGTTCTTTACGCTCGATGCAAAACAACAATATAGTTAAAATGCATAGCAAAAGCCTGTAGGGAACCATGTTTGCACTTGTGCATTTGGAATTCAAGAACCTATGATAAATAGACTGCTAGGTTAATCTGTTTCCAATTGATACTTGTTTCCATTGAATCTAAAAATAAACTGGCTGGTGTATTTTGATGTTTGGACTATTAGTATCCATTACACTATCATTGTCATCCATTGCAATTATAATTTTGGCAGTTATTTGCACAGATGTGTTTTCATGCATTGTGAAACCCAACTTGCATTTCTGGGATAAAATGAAGCAAAATAGATAAAAGTAGCAATTTGTTGCCTTGAGTAACTTGTCTCTTGGTTTTCATTCAACGAGCACAAGAGCTTTTGCTCTGTCACTGTAAACGTCTCCTTTCTATTGATAGAAGCTGTCAGTTTTCTAGCCTATGTCTTTGCTTAAATTTATTTGTATATGTCATCTTCTTCCAGACTCTCATTAAAAAAGGAATCTCCATATTCTACCACCAAAGAAAATGCATTAACATCAAAGGAGTTTGAAATTGAAGATAACAAACCTAATAGCACTCACTTGGATAAACTGTTTATCTATAGTGACAACTTTATTGGCTCCTAGTGTCAAGGCAAGAATACTTATGCATTTGGTTGAAATGCTTTTATTAGTTCCTGCTGGTAGGCAGAAATACTTATGCATTCGCCTGGAATGCATTTAACTGGCAGCATGAACCAATCACATTTCGCCATTTAATATATTGCTTTTTTTTTGTATAGTTTGAATTTGGAGAGCTATTTTATATATTGGAAAATTAGCATTTATCTATTTTTCTATTCGTCCGAGTAGCTTTATAAATCATTTTCGTTTTAAAAATTCAGGAAAATGCGAACGCATAAATTGATTAAATAAATTTAAGCAAAGGCATAGTTTAAAAGGTGGCGGCTAGAGGTACGTAATCCATGAATGCAGATTAAATGCATTAAAATATCACGAAACTGCGAGCGCATAAATTGATTAATTAAAATTAAGCAAAGGCATAGTTTATCAAACTGGCGGGTAGGCGTACGGGATGCATGAATAAAAATTAAATGCATTGAATGGCATCTGGCTTGAGGTGAAGGCGGTGGAATCGCTTGGAGGCCACGCGTGGCCAGGGTACTTTGGTCATTTAATATAGAGTTAAGTTACTTGGTATGCATTTCTATTACTTTGCGTGTGTTGTTTTTTGTGTTTTCTAAGCTCTTGTTCTGAGGAAGAGTTTGTAGCCACTAAGCAAGAGATCTTACGGTTGCAGGCCCCAGACCTAGAAACAAGTTACTTGAGATGATAATTTGTTACTCTCCACAGTTCCTTTCCATTCAAGTGCATCGTGGGGCTCTATTTCATAGTGCTTTAGTTCACTATCACAATCACTTTCTGCTTAATGTGTCAGTGCATGTATGTATGTATGCATGTTTCTATGCGCATATGCATTAACCTATGTGCATATCTATGTAGACATTTGTAGATGCATATATGCATGTATGCATGTGACTCTAGATATATCTATGCATATATGTATTTATGCATATATGTATGTGTGTGTAGATGCATCTATGTGTATATGCATGTAATCATATGGATGCATATATGTTTATGTCCATAGATGCATTAATCTGCCTTTACATGGATGTATCTGTACATATATATACATATGTATACATATATGTGTGTGTCGATATGTCTTTTCTACGAAAGAGTTTACAGTGACAGGGCAAAGGTTGTCATGGTTCCAAAAAAGGGCACTTGCAGACAAGCTACTCCAGGCAATAAATAGTTTCTTTCATCAGTTTTCTTTTATTTTAATGTCCATAAGCACATTGGGTTTCATAGTGCTCAGCCTATGCTATTCTTCAGAGACTAGTCCCTTGGACAAGCATCTGTTAGCATGTCCCATAATAGGACCTTATAAACAATATGAGGGCAATGTGTTAAAAGCACTTTACAAACTGTCAGGCAAATGCAATTTACAGATATAAGCTTAAACTCCACAATTGCTTTCATCTCTCTCGATGTCATTAAAGCATAAAGCAAAGAGGTTTTTTTCGCAACTTCTAATTTTTGTACTTTTACACGATAATTCAGTTTATTAATTAATGAATCAAATTATCTTAATTAATTAATTTTCTTTTTCCTTTTGTCATTTCATATCTAATTAATTAGATAACTGTTGAATAGTATTTATATACATAATAATTAAAACAAACAAATAATTATAACTATCCTTGTGCACATTTGACCAATCAAACAAAGTCAATTAAAAGATATGATTCCACTTATTCACTGATAGTATTGGCATGCAATCTCCTTGAAAAGTCTTGAAAAAGAGGATTACTCAGACACCAATAAGGATTCTGATTTGTAACATTCCTATCCAAATCATCTTCATTAAATAAGATGTTGTGCCATACATTAATTGGATGTATCGCATCATCTTTCTTATCAGGATGCCAACAACCTTGGTTTGTATTTCTCCTTGGGTGTATCTAAATGCCATGAGTTATGAATTCTACTTGCATGTGACTTCATTGCACAAGTAATAGTAAGTGCTACATAACGGTACAAAAAAAACTTATGCATATGGAAATGAAATGACCCCATTTAGTTAGAAAATCAATATTTATGTCGCTTTCACTATTAAGTGATAGCTAGTTTGGCATTAAACAATAGCTAGAAATTGTTTTTACCATAACTTAACAGTGCTAGCACAAGTCTCTGTTGTTTTTTGGCTTAGTATTGATTAGTTGTTGTGGCCTATTTACACTTTTTTAGGCGCTTAAGCAAATATGGGATCTATTCCATTGATTGCTCTTAAAGAGCTTATGCCACCATTGCAATAACAGAATTACCCTGGTGCATGCATATGCAAAAAAATGTTCTATATTGTAGGGTACACAAATAGCAATAAGTATTTAAAAATTATAAAAAAGCAATTTGCATTTTAAGGAACAAAAGTTCTTACTTGGATTGTTTCTCGTTCAAATGAATCTACATAAGAATTTTGTTTTCTTTTTATGAATAGCATAGTATATGTCACTCACTGTACTCATTTGTCTAATTTGTCCTTGTGACAGGGATCAATGCTTTCAACTGTATTTAAACAACCACGCACAAACAACACTAGGAAAAATTGCTTGTCCCTATCACAATTTGTACATTTCTACAAGTATACTTGATCATTCGATAGCAGATTAGAAGGTCAGTTTTCCAAATTGTCTTTTTGCTTTTCTTGAAATGCAATTGAAATTCTTCAATATAATAACTGCATAAAGTTCTTTTCCATGTATTCATTTTGTCATCTTGTATTTCTCATTTCTTTGAACATTAATGATTTAGAGGGTTGTTTCCACATATACAACCAGGAAAATGCATTATCCACAATTGCAATAGTAATTTGTCTTTGAGCAATAGAACAGGTTTTGCTTATGTGTTAATATGTTATACTTCCTCTATACAATATCCATAGAATAGAATGAACTGCTAGCATGCAATTTTCAAACACTGTTTACAGTTTCAAATAGCGTTTAGAGTCATAAGTCTTTGTTTTATGTCAACTGGTTTTTACCTATATGCATATAAGGCAATTTTTTTCATAGGACTGTTTATAGCTGTGGCAAGTTGCTATGCAGCTTGCAAGTTAACGTACATTTATTCTTCCTGTTTTACAAATAAAAGCCTACAAAGTTAATTTCAAAAGCTGACATGGCACATGAGTACAATGAATGATGTACTGCGTCACTTATAGACATGATGCAATATTTTTCCATGGTCTTGCTTGCATGCAAAATGACATTAACCACAGTTTTTTTTTTGCTCACATTGCCAATTTCACTATGTGCTTTAGACCTCTAAAGTAAAAGAAAACTGAGGAAAGAAGCTATTTATTGCCTCAAGTAACTCGTTTCTGGTTCTGGATACTGTAACTATAACAAAGTCTGCTCAATCGCTATAAACTCTCCCAGAACAAAGACTTCTAGAATAGAAAAACAATATGCACAGAGTAATAGTCATGGTTAACAGCTAACTTGAGTCTATAACAAATGGACAAAGCAACCTGGCTATACATGTGCACCAAGCCATTCCAGCAGTTTCTCATCGACCCACATGCTATTTAATGCATTTGCTTTGCATCTATGCACTGTGTGCCTGCACCTCTGAGTTTCAATCTCTTTTTTTAATTATTTAATCAATCTATGCCTTCACTTTTGCTCAATGGACCTATGCCTTTGCATTTCCCTCAAATTTTTTAAACACACATGATTTTAAAAGCTATTCCCACAAATAAGAAAAGCCATAGATCTTCTTTGATCAAACAATGCTTTTGCATTTCCCTGATTTTCTATAAACAGAAAAGATTTGTCAAACTATTCTCTACATGCCACTTGATTCATGTTTATCTGAATAGCTTTTAAAATCATTTGTTCTTTGAAAAAAAATCAGTCGCTTGGAAGTACATAGCAACAAAGGAATCCAATAACACAAAACATTTAAATACCATAGACTGAGATTGACAATGTGAGCAAAAAAGATTCTTGTCGACCAATTGTTGCATGTAAACAAAGCTACCTGAAAATATTGTTTTGTGTCTGTGGCACTAAAAGTATACATCATGCATTGTACTCATTTATCCACTTTGGCAATGTAACAGGAATAAGTACATACAATCCTGCTGGGGGACAATGGATAACAAGGTCAGGTTGAAGAATTAATACTATTTTCCCCTTGTGCTTCTATTAAATTGTTTGCTGTATGGTATGTTACGTAAGCTTCTGCTACTACTCAAGATCCATTTTCCAACATATATAGAGATTATTAACTTCCAAGATCCTCAACAACATGATTCATACTATCAAATGCTATTGAGTAAAAGCACATAGGCGACGATGTTAACAATTATAGATTTTGTAATCTAGATACTAGCATTTGATGCTATTCATATCCAACATTTGCTATTCCCAAATACATTAGGTTACACGAAAAACAAAGAAAATGATAGACGTTGACACTTATGAGTTAACAAAGCGTCCCCAAATATCAAACATTGACTACGTGCTTAAGAGCGAGGGACTTTGCAGATTGAGTTCTTTTGCATACAATGTTGGTGATTGTTTGTTTGACTCATTACAGCTATTGCTTAATAATCGTTACACATCAATTCAATTACGAAATGGAGCTATAGATTACTTCTTGAATTGCCTTCAAAACAAGGACAAAGAAGCAATAAAATCATACAACTATGAACTAGACCCTGATACTCTATATACATTGCACAAAGTACATGATCCACAAACATATTTCCGCAGAATGCGATTATCTGCAAAGCCACAAGCAGATTGCACAGAAAGTGGATTGTGGGGTGACCTATTTTGCATTCACTGGATATCCAAATGGTTGAATATACAAATATCCCTTTGGTCAAGAACAACAGCAAGAAGGTACTTACAGTTCAATAGTTCTGATTACAAAGAATCAGTCTCTATACTATTTCATGACATGAATTCTTTAAGTGGACACTTTGAACCATTGTTAGAAATTGAAACACAAAACATAACTTCAAAACAGCCCATAAGTTCACATGAAATAAAAAAACTGTGCCCAAAGTATCCTCAAATATCAAACATTGACGATGTCCTTAGATCTGAAGGCCTTTGTAGATTAAGCACATTTGCATACAATGTTGGCGATTGTTTGTTTGATTCGCTTCAAGTGCTACTTAACAACCAGTACACCTCAACTCAATTACGCAATGGAGCTATAGATTATTTCCTGGCTTGCTTTGAAAAAAAGGACAAAGAAGCAATTAAATCATACAACAATGAACTAAATCCTGGTACTCTATATACATTGCACAAAGTACATGATCAAGAAACATACTTCCGCAAGATGCGATTGTCTGCAAGCCCATGCATAGACCATAGCAAACGTGGATTGTGGGGTGACTTGTTTTGCATTCACTGGATATCCAAGTGGTTAAAAATACAGATAAGCCTTTGGTCATTGACAACTTCAAGAAAGTACTTAGATTTCAATGATTCTGGATATACAAAATCAGTCTCTATACTGTTCCATGATACAAACCCTTTGGCTGGACATTTTGAGCCGCTTCTAAGAATCAAAGCCCAAAATCTAACTCGCCAATGCTCAACAAGCTTACTCCAACTAAAAAAGTTGATCAGAAATCGTCCACAATACAAAAATACTTACTTGACCAAGCCACATGCTTTGCCTAAAAACAAGGAAAATTTGATACCATTTGTCATAGCAAACAATTTTAAACATAAATCAACAATAAGACTTAATCACCTGAAGAACTTGATTAGAAAAGAAAAACAAAAAGAAAGTGTACCTAGCAGCCCAAAGAAAAAAAAAACATTGACACCAATAGAAATTTATAAAACAACAATACAGGATACACCAAAACACCCATGTGCAATTTGCCAAGTGCTCTGTTTCAACAAGGACATCAGGATTTTCAAAGAAAAACAAAAACAGCTATACTGTAAGCTACTACAATCAGATTCCTTACCATTCACAGATCTCATATGCAATGTATGCTACTTTGCATTGAAACAGTCCACTATTCCAAAGTATGCTACGCCACAGAAAATAAGAACTAACAGACCATTGTGCTATGTGCAAAATTTAACTCATCTAGAAGAACGACTTGTTTCACTTAGAATTGCATTTGCACAGATTTGGGAACTAGGGTTCAAAAGGTCTCAAATAGGCCTAACAGGTTCTATTATAAATGTCCCTGTTGACATGAACATTGTACAAAGAGCATTACCACAATCAATTAACAACACACAAACAATTGTTGTTTCATTGAAAAGACGCTTAAAATACAAAAATGCATTTCAAAAAGGCATGGTGCGCCCAAATGTCATCATGCAAGCTTTGACTCAATTAACAAGGACACCATTATACAAAATGCACGGAGTCCACATAAACCAAGATTGGCAAGAAGTTCTCCAATGCACTAAAGAAAACGAAGACAATAGTCCACAAAATACAAGTGAAACAGAATCAGACAGTGAAATGGAAAATGAAAACCCATCAGAAACATTGATACATGGATTCACTGAGTCTAGAAGTATCCATAACATGGAGGACAAGATTATTGAAGTTGCACCTGCAGAGCACAAGTATCCAATTGGAATATTTAAGGACATCTATGCTGAAGAAATGAATTTCCCAACTTTATTCTTTGGCAAACCACGTGATAATGACATTGTAAAAGGCTTTACGTATCAGAAAATAGTACGCTGGGAGCTCTTACAGTCACAAAGACAATTTGCATATCATACAACAAACATTTTTTTCAAAGCTATAAAGCTACTAATACAACAAGTACTGTCTACAATGACAGTAAGAATCCGCAAGGGCCAGTTAAAAGGGCGAAAGCTATTTGCGAAAGACGTTAAACACAAACCAAACCTAGAAAAAATTCTTAAATCAGATATTGGATATGTTGATTTCAAAAGAATAAGAATCTCTCCAGACTATTCACAACAACTTAAGAAAAATGTATTTGCTATGATTCGACAACTAGGACCACCGACATTTTTCATCACTTTCTCTAGTGCTGAGCAAAATTGGGATCCACTAATTCAAACATTACAAGAGCTGCACAATCTACACCAATCAGCACAAAACTGTCAAGAATCTAATCACCCAACACACATTGACAAATTTGAACTAATCAAGAAAGATCCTATCACTTGTGCACGTTACTATAAACATAGAATCAATGCAATAAAAAAATTGATACTTACAGATGACTCTTTCTTTGGAAATGTCATTGATTACTTCTCAGTCACTGAGTTCCAAAATCGAGGAAATGAACATGATCATTTCCTCATATGGGTTAAAAATGCACCAATCTACACAGAAAATAACAACACGGACGTCATAGCTTTTGTTGATAAGTATATTACCTGTAACACTGAAAATTTGGAACCTCCTTTGGCAATGCTACACAAACACCATCATACAAAGAAATGCAAGAGATCAAGAAAACAACTTTGTAGGTACAATTTCCCTTTCCCACCAATGCAAAAGTCAACTATACTTTTACCAATACTCCAAAAGACTGAAGCGATGACTGCAAATGCCACTTATATCTTTTCAAAACTCCAAAAAGCAAACTATGACGAAACATTCACTTTTCAAATGTTCTTAAAAGAATTAAACTTAAGTGACAATGAATACATTGAAGCTTTGAGCTCAACATTAAACAAGGCTACGCTTTTCTTACAAAGAAAACCATCACAAATATGGAACAATAGTTTTTCAAGGAAAATTCCAGATCTTTGGAAGGCTAATACAGATGCACAATTTGTCCTAAATGCATATGCTGCTGCTATGTACTGTAGCTCATATATTGCAAAAGTAGACAAGTCAATGACATATGCATTCAAAAGAATACGTACAGACCACAAGCAAGATAATATTGATGCAATACGAATGGTAAGTAAACTTGGAAATGCCATGCTTAACTTGCAACAAATGTCATCACAACAAGCTGCGCATATTGTTCTGTCATTGCCATTAAATTACAGTTCAAGAAAATGTATATTCATTGATACGCGATCTGACAATGATCGCACATTTATACTCAAATCTGTTAAACAATTGAGCAATGAGCCAGATGAATCAGAAAACGTTCTTGCAAAATCTATTATAGACTACTATTTAAAACGCCCTGAAACAATGGTGGACATATGTCTTGCAGAATTTGTTTCAAGATACAACAAATACACTGCTACAATTGAACCAAAGGCCAAACCCAATGTTATACGGTTTATCAATTTCAACAAACACTTTGATATAGAGAATCATTGTAGAGAGCAATTGGTTCTCTATGTTCCATTTACCATTAATGAGCATACACTCAAACAAAACTTTGACTCTTGGGAACATGCATACATGTACCATGGACAAACCATTCAAACAAACAGTGCAATGTTCATCCACAACACAAACTCCGCATGGGGTGACATTGACAAAGCTATAAATGATCTTCAGTCTCTTGAAGATGAAAAGCTCATTGACCTGCCAATGCAAGCAAAGCTTTCCCAGAAAGAACTATATGACATTCAAACAGACCTTCCAAACATAGGTCATTCTAACCCAAATACCACGTACTCGAATGGATTTCAAATTACAAAGCACCCACAGATTATAGATAACAATGAATACTACAAGTTAAGACGAATGTTAAATAAAGAACAACAAGCAATTGTTAAGGATGTTCTCATAAAAAAGATGAAAAATCCACAAAAGCCATTGCACTTGTTTTTGACTGGAGGAGCTGGAACAGGAAAGACTTTTACAGCAAAAGCCATCTACCAAGCTCTCATTCGCATGTATAGCAATTCTGTTGACAATAATCCAGACAAACCCAAGGGCTTATTAACTGCATATACAGGTAAAGCAGCATATAACATAGGGGGATTCACATTACATTCAGCATTTCACATACCTTTTAATACATCAGAATTCCTGCCACTGAACACTGAAGTACTCGACACTATGTCAAAGCACTATGATCAATTGCGCATACTTCTTATAGACGAGATATCATTAGTTGGCTCAACATTTCTACGGTATATTGATAGAAGACTACGAGACATAATGCAAATGCCTACAACATACTTTGGGAACCTTGATACCATATTTTGTGGTGACCTTTACCAAGCACAACCTGTCCTTGACTCTGTGGTTTTTGAAAATAGGCCTACTCCAATTGAATTAATGCCTTATAGTTTCTGGAAAGACCACATAAAATGCTATTCATTGGTGACTACCATGAGACAAAAAGATGAAATATTTATTTCAATTCTTAATAGACTACGAGTAGGCATTCAGACAACTCATGACATAGACTATATCAACAAAATTTGCTTTCGTCCTGTACCATTAGATCCATTGCTTCCGCACCTTTTCTATAGGAAAATAGACGTTCAAGCACATAACAACAAAATGCTATCAATCATTCCAACCCAAATGGTTGTGCTGGATGCGATAGATGAAGTTAACGAGGACCTTAATGCAATACGAGTGTACAGTCACACAACGACACTTCCATCACAAATATGCTTGAAACCAAACATTCTTGTTGAGCTTTATGCAGGCAATTACAATGTTCAAGATGGCCTCGTCAACGGTTCAGATGGAATTTTTAAAGCATATACATCACAAAACACTATTGATATTGTTTGGATTAAATTTAATGACCCATCAATTGGACATCACCAGCGCACAAAACTAGCACATTGCTATTCTACTATCATTGACAAAGACTGGGTGCCTATACAACGCATTGCTAGGCCAATCCAGAAAATAACAATAAACAAGAAAATTACAACTAGAAAACAATTCCCAGTACAAGTAGCATGTGCACGAACCATTCATCGATCCCAAGGATTAACAATGGAGGCCTTGGCTTTTGATCCCACAGGCGTTAGACAACATGGACTAACCTATACAGCTCTGTCACGAACAAAATCAGTAGAATCATTATTCCTGTTACAACCTTTAACCACAAAAAACTTCAAAGTTAAAGACAAAATACAAATAGAAATGTCTCGTCTTCAGACATGTGCACAATGGCAACTTGATAATCTAAACACATGTTCAAAAAACAAATCACATTTGCTCCTATGTACATTGAACACTCGTAGCTTAAAAGCACATGCAGAAGACATTGTCAATGACTATGGCATAATGCAATCTGATATCCTGTGTCTCCAAGAAACACATATGCATCCCTTTGAGCTAAATACCTTGCTGCAGAATTTTAATAGCTTCTCTATACATAACATACATGGCATAGCAACTTTAACCAGGAAACATTTGCTCTTGTCAAAAACAATAGAACATAAAACTTCAAATATTGAAGCTATCACATTGACAATAATGCTATCTAACAATGAACTCAATGTTTGTAATATTTATGCAAGACCTGCAACTGCCATAGATGAAGTAATTGCAATCTTGCAAATAATTATTGGGTCCACAAATTCAGAAAACATGTTGTACATTTTAGGCGATTTTAATGTCGACATGTCTTCAGAAAGCAGAAGCAAAAAAATGCTTCACAGTTATATGCACCAGAACAACATACAATTTATGTTGAATCAACAACACAGCATAGGCAACTCAGTCATTGATCACGTTTGGTCCAACACGGCTACAAATATATGCTCTACCTATATATCAGAAGCATATTGGACTGATCACAATCCAATTTTCCTAAAATTGCATGTTGCACAATAGACAAATTCAACTTTATAGAACTTATAGCCTTATATCACCTTTATGCATTGCAATGTCTTTTCCAATGCTATATCCATTATTTGCAGGAGATCTATGGATGAAACTAAAAGACAGTCAAAGCAATTACAAACCACACAAGAAGAATCCGTACAACGGTAAAGTGCTCATAGTATTATTCCTTCATTCTCATTCGCCCAAATCACAAATATTCAAATAACATTGTTCCAATTCTTTGCAGGACACCAAAAGATGTATCAAAAAGACAAGCCAAACAGGTGCAAATTGCACAAGAAGAGTCAGCACAACGGTAAAGTACTTCGTTCTACAATGAACCGTCATTTGCCCAAGTTGCTAATATAAAATTAGCATTTTATTGACATTATCCTTGTTCCTTGTAGGACAAGAGTCAAGAAACCTAGAATTGTTTCAATCGAACAGCTAAATGCAAGAAGAGCTGGAGACACCTTCCAGGGTGATGTCCTTGTTGTCTACAAAGCAACATTGGATAAGGCCAACAAAACACGGGAAATGCTACGTGCTGATCTGACAGATCACAAAGCAGAAATGACAATCACGTTAAATGTTAGTGGAAACCTTGTGTATCAACATGAGCCTAAAATAGTCCCGGGATCAGCTATTTCAATCTCAGATTTCCAAGTTGCACCTAGGACAGATTATGACAGAGGTGACTGTGATTGCATTTTGATTTTAACCGACATAAGCAGCACTGAAAACATCCCCCGCCTCTGTCAAGAGTACAAATTCATCCCGAGTACAACTATCAGCCAATTGCTAACAACTGTAAATGAGTACCCAGCTGGCACAATAGCTGCGCTGGTAGTTGGTGCCAGAAAAATGGGTGCCCAATTTGCAATTGACATCAAAGATGGCCACACTGACATAGACAGGGCACAGGTACTTCGGTCTATAGAACTTTTACCTCTTCTTTCAGTTTCAAGCTTTAAATGTTCTGCAGTCGTCTCTATAACAATTTCTGGAACAAAATCTAATCCTCTCATTGAATTGCAGTTGCTATTACGGTCAACATATGAGCAACAATACTTTGCACTCGAAGACCAGTTGCATACAAATAAAACACCTGCAATGCTTTTCAAGAATGTTGTAAGAAAAACAGATCAAAAGAACACATTTCACACATGTCGATCAACATTCATCTGTACCTTGAATGACAAAAGAAGCTTGGAAAAACTCAACGGCCTACTACATTCAACTTTCAAGGTAACAACATTCTTTTTTTTTAAATCTAGTGCATCCAAACTTGTATTTTTGTCTCCTCTAACAATTTTGAACCATATTCTATAGGTTTCTGGTACTGTAAAAGCAGCAAATGCATTTTCCAATCCATTTCATGCATGTTGCCCAAAATGCAAATTCAAATTTGCTGCTTATGGCACACTCCAAGAAAAAACTGCTCACTGCAAACAGTGCAACCAGCAAGTCAATTATACATTTTGTTTACAACTTAAAACCACCATAACAACTTATGACAATCAAACAATTCAGTCTTCAATTGACCAGGCCACCATGCACCGTCTATTGCCCACACTGCAAAGGCTCAGCTATGAAGACTATATTAAGGACAAGTCAGCAGTGATATTCATCCTACGGGACTTCAGTGCTGAAGGACATTTTAGCCTTGACCAAAACAATGCCATTGTCGACGCCATTTGCATTGACAAATAGACAGGAAACACCGCCAGAAGGTAATAAAGTCATTCATATGTAAACTTTTTTTCTTTTGAACCAGTACCTCAAATCACTATCCATACAAACTATGTTTCTAATACATAGCATTTTGTTGGCTTTACAGGAAACTAGGAATAGAGGACCATGGATTTATATTGTTCAGACTTTTACTTTTTCACCTTTCCATGCTCCAAGACATTTCACTGCTTCTCACATGTTAAAGACATCTTTGGTTTTAAAATACTCTATTGCTATTATACATTTAGACACTTCTATAGGTTACTATGTTAAAGTCTTCTACAATATGGACATCTGAAACTCTAATTTTGTTTTTGCACCTATGAAGACAATGGTTCTCTATGTACATCTGACATATATGTTCAATAATTATTATCCTTCTATGCATAATGTCATTCAAACTATATAGTTTAAATGTTCCCTTTTGCATTCTGTCCTTCCTAGCTTTTCCAATATTTGCTTTCTGATTCTTACGCTTTCAAGAATTTATGGTCACCAATTAGAAGTTGTTATGGTTGTACACTCTAGACCCATTAACAAGTTACTTGAGACAATAAATGGTTATTTTCCTTTGGCTTTTTTCATTTTTTCATGCTCTTACTGCAACCAAGTCTCGCCCCTGCTTTTATGCATTGTACTTTATAGTCACTTTTCCATCATGCATCCTAATGTATAGAGTACACTCCTGTATACACAAATCCGTATGTTGCTTTCGCTGCATATATGCGTATTGACATGTATATATGCTTCTATGTCCATATGCACATATGCACATATTCATGTGTCCATGTATTCATCTATGCGTATACATGCATCCATGTATTTATGGATCTGTCACTCTAGCCTTGTACCAGTTTATAATGTTATATGGATAACGCATATAGTAACACTAATTAACTATTTCACTGTACATAGCAGTTGTTTTTCATGAATGCCAGATAAGCTTATGTGTATCAGGATACATATATACTCACACTAAAAACTACTGTTTTATGATCCCTATTGTCCCATTTTCATAGACATGTTACTATTGCAATCAAGTGTGTAAAGCATTCGTGTTCAAAGAAATTAGATACAGGAATGGCAATATGTTACACAACCTTGTCTTATGCCATTATAGCAACTTTTTCATTGCATTTCAAGAATACCAGAAACTAGAATTTTATTCATATTATTTCATCTATGGCATTTACAGCTTTTCCAATAATTGTTACAAGCATAGAGTTCAGTGTTGAATAGTTCTATTGTTCATGTGATGGCTACAACATTGTTCATGCCAAATTGCATTATCTGACAAACTTAACATGCAAAAACCAAAGTGTCCATTGTGAACACTTGTTGCATTCCATGGGACCACATTTCTTTGACAAGTTTTTTTGAACAATTCGCTTCCCTTCTATATGTTTCCATATTTTGCATATGTGCCTATCAGCACATTAACTATAACAGGTCACAAAATTCCTTTATCCTATATGCTTTCATCATAGCAAAAAAGCTCAAAGCAATTGCATAATCTAGGTTTTGACAACACAAGCTTACAGAACACAAAAACAACACACACAAAGTAATAAAGATGCATACCAAGTGGCTTAACTCTATATTAAATGACCAAAGTACCCTGTCCATGCATGTTCACCAAGCCACTCCAGCGCGTTCACCTCCAGCCAGATGTCATTTAATGCATTTAATTTGCATTCATGCATTGCGCTTACATTTTCCTGATATTTTAATGCATTTAATCTGCATTCATGGATTATGTACCTCTAGCCACCAACTTTTAAACTATGCCTTTGCTTAAATTTATTTAATCAATTTATGCGTTCGCATTTTCCCGAATTTTTAAAACGAAAATGATTTATAGAGCTACTTGGACGAATAGAAAAATAGATAAATGCTAATTTTCCAATATATAAAATAGCTCTCCAAATGCAAACTGTACAAAAAAAAAAAGTATTATGCTCAATGGGAAAATGTGATTGGCCAATGCTGCCGGTTAAAAGCATTCTGGGCAAATGCGTAAGCAAATTAAAAATACGTTCACAGGAAAGAGCTTTTGATTCTGAATCCATATGCATACTTTGATTCAAACTAGTGGCTGAAGGTGCATAATCCACTGATGCAAGCTCAATGCATTGAATGGCATCTGGCTAAAGGAAACGTTTTTGCATTGCTAGTTACTCTTTGAATATATAACAAGGTTCAAGGAAAAAACTCTCATTACCACACATGTTGACATAATTTTCGTTCCAAACCTCTCTTTATGAGACCGCTTTGCAGTAATAAAAAAAATACAAACTTTACAAGCCTCACATGCAACCATGCATCTTGCTCGCAGATACACTTCTACATGTATCCATGTGTACTGCAATACATGTATCTATGTGCACATGTAGCCATGGATATATGTATCTATGCAACTTCATATGCAATCCATGGATATTTCCATACATGTATATTTAAGCATTTATGTATCCAGCTATGCATCTATCTATCTATCCATGCAACTATGTTTCTATGTATTCTTCTACCTGTTGATGCATCCACGCATATATGTATGTCTTTCTATGTGCAAATGTATACAGGCATCTATCCATATATGTGTCAATGTATCTATGAATACATCTATCCATAGATACATGTATCTACGCATCTATGGATACCATGATAGATGTCCACATCCATGTATCTATGGATACATGTATCAAGTACCTTGATTCTAGGTCTTGACTCTACAGCAACATCATCTCCTGTGACTACACAGATCTGCAGGATAACAAAAAATCAAACACTCAAAGTAGTCACAATGCATGTCTAGTCACATAGATCTATATTACATGATAGATCCACATTCTGTTTAATGCATTCACTTTGAAACACAATCAAGAAAATAGCTAAATACTACTTTCCAAATTAAAAAAAAACAACTTTGGAAACATCAACTTCCAGAATTAAATACCAATATGCACAAAGTCATCATATTACTCTAACTAGATGACTATGAACTACATGTTACCTATGCAATCTAAATTCTAGAGATACATACCATCCTTACGCACCTATGCACAAATACATACTGTCTAACATATATACATAATTACATGTACACATATACACATGCAAACCTCTATACATGGATGCATACAAAGACTATGTTTCATGGGATTATTAAAGAGTTCACTTGCTTTCTATATGGTTCCATACTTTTCCTGTGTGCCTATGAGTACAATAATTACAGTATCCAGAACCAGAAACCAGTTACTTGAGGCAATAAATACTTTCTTTCCTCAGTTTTCTTTTACTTTAGAGGTTTAAAGCACATAGTGAGATTAGCAATGTGAGCAAAAAAAAATTGTGGCACACTTGCTCATTCCTTCCAAAGCTCTCTTTATAGCACAGTTGTGCATTGCCTCCAAGACTCAGATGAATCCTTGGTATTTCAAGAGAAGATTCAATTGGATAACACTAAAAATGATCTAAACTATGATTTTATAGTCAAAGTATCCAAATGCATTGCAGCAATCTGAAACCCAACTTCCATTTAACATGTACAATGAAAATAAACAGAACGAAAAATGCATTTGCTTCAAAGTTTTTAAAGCAATTTCAACAGATTGTCTAGCCATTGTCCAAAATATAGTTTTCTATCAGCATAGTCCTTGAACCTTCTTTAGGTCTGACTGCTACTTTGTTAATTCATTCTCATTGAAAAGTCAAAATGTCAAATGTTCCCAAGGATAATTATACTTATTTATCTCTTTTAATTGTTATATATTCAAAGACTAATTAGCAATCCAAACAGCCTCCCCTTTAGTCAGATGCAATTCAATGCATTAATTTTGTATCAATGATTTGTGTACTTTCAGCCACTGGTTTTAATCGAAGTATGCATATGGATTCAGAATCAAACTCTCAAAATAAATGCATATATAAATGTGTCTTTTTCTTCATTTCATAATGTATCTATGTATCCATAGGTGCAATCATGCATATATCGATTTGTGCATACATCTTGTTATCTCTTTATGCATCTGTCTATATATGTATGGCTGTATCTATGGGTACATGTATACCTTGATTTATGTATATATGCGCCTATGAATTGCATACACACATCCATGTATATATGCATTTATCAATAACTTGCATGGATACATGTATATATGCATCTATGGACTCTTGCACCCATGTATATATGACAGCTCATTGGTTCCAAAGCTCTCTCTATAGGACAGCTGTGCATTGCCTCCAAGACTCAGATGAATCCTTCGTATTTCAACAAAAGATTCGAATGGATAACACTTAAAATGATCTAAACTATGATTTTATAACCAAAGTATACAAATACATTGTAACAATGCAAAACCCGACTTTCATTTAAAATGTACAATGAAAATAAACAGAAGCAAAAATGCATTTGCTTCAAAGTTTCTAGAGCAATTTCAACAAATTGTTTAGCCATTGTTCAAAATATGGTTTTCTATCGGCATAGTCCTTGAATTTTCTGTAGGTCTCATTGCTACTTTGTTAATTGACTTTGATTGAAAGGTCAAAATGTGGAATGTCCCCAAGGATACTTATACTTGCTTATCTCTTTTAATTGTTATATATTCAAAGACTGCTTAGCAATACAAACAGTCTCCCCTTTGGTCAGATGCCATTCAATGCATTAATTTTGTCTGATTGAACTATGTACCTTCAGCCACTAGTTTTAATCAAAATATGCATATGGATTCACAATCAAACTCCCAAAGTAAATGCATATATAAATGTGTCTTTTTCTCCATTTCATTATGTATCTATGTATCCATAGATGCAGCCATGCATATAACGATTTATGCATATCTTGCCATCTCTACATGCATCTGTCTATATATGTATGACTGTATCTATGGGTGCATGTATACATTGATTTATGCATATATGCGATCGCATTTTCCTGATATTTCAATGCATTTAATTTGCATTCAAGGATTACGTATCTCTACTCGCCAGTTTTATAAACTATGCCTTTGCCTGAATTTATTTAATCAATCTATGCGATCGCTTTTCACTGATTTTCAATAACAACAATAATTTATAAAGCTATTCAGATAAATAGAAACAGCTAAATGCTAATTTTCCAATATTGATTTATCAGAATAGTGCTAGTTTTCCAATATAACAAAATTAAAAGTTATATGTTGCCATACATTTATGCATATTGTCCATACATGCATATATGCATATATGCCTTCATCCATATTTGCATATTTATATGAATACATCTTTCCATGTAACATATGCATTTGTACCTATATCCAAATATGCATACATCCATGTATACATGTGTCTGTTGATGCATCCATGCATATATCTGTGATTAGCTCTACGTATTTCTCTCTCCATGTATTTAATGTTCTCCACTCCATCACCATTTACATGTTCTCTATTTTATGTTCTTCCATATTTATTTTTTCCATAGTATATGCATAAGAACTTCCACTTTGTCCTTTGTTTTGACTCTTCTATCCATAAATATCATTATATTTTTATATCCACTTTTCTATTATTGCATTTCGAGGAAGCTCAAGGATCTCAGTACCTTGTTCAGTATGAAGGAGAGTGAGAAATGCAACATGGGTCTTTTTTCTGTGTTTATATTGACGGACTCAGCCCTATGATGATTTTTAAAAGCATAACCAATACCAAACTAGACATTCTTCCACCCCTTGCTGCAAGAAATAATCACTTCATACCCTATTGATTCCATCTATTTCCATTTCCACCCTTGCATGTCCTTTCTTCTCATATCAAATACATTTCAAAATCCAGTTATTTGCTTGTGTTGCCTCATACCAATGTGTTGTGTTCCTTTTTTCACTAAATCCAGCTCTCTCATTTGAAATTTTCATTTCTTGCATTTAATTGTAAGCATATAACTTGCAAACGATAAATTCATACCATTTACATTCGCATTCATTCTCATATCCACCATCCCATATCCTTGCCTCCCATGTCAAATACTTTTCATAACTTATTCATACACCTTATTTGCATCTCACCCTTTTCTCAATTCACTCCCTTTGTTCCACTCGCATAACTCATTCTTCTTTTTAACATTCACATATCTTTATCTATCTACACCTCAAATATACCTTCATCCATCACAACAAAATCCACACCATACCAAACAAAGAAAAAAGATGAAGAAAATATCAAGGTTATGCAAATAAACACTGAGGGCTTCAAAAATGACACTCATAACATATAGTTGTATTCAAGAGTTATTTTCATAATGTCTTTTCTAAACCTTGTTTATTACAGATCCCTAAAAGCGCGTATAACAGTTTCTTCAAGCCTATCATGTGTAATCAGATATAACAAATATTTACATGTTTCCATGCATTCATATGCATCATTAGGTATCCTTTATACAATTGTTCAAAAAACAATATTGTATATGTTTCAAATGCAAATTCTCCCTAGAATTTCTCGCTTTATGCACACATGCATTTATAGATAGTTCTTTGTGTACCAAATTATATATTTATGCATTCCTTCGATATATGCTTTGCTGGTATATAATTTGTTTTCCCTGTTTTCCTTTCGCTTGCTACTGCAAATGGTACTTGAGCATCACTATGCTTTCACATATTTGTATTTCTACTTCATTTTACTGTTTTCCATTCAAATTTCTCATTCACATGTCATGTATTCTTTTCACTCTTTGCATTGTGTGCACATGGATACATGTATACATGCATACCTCAAGCATTGTTACAAATGTTTAAGATTATTTGCATTCAATACTTCAAACAAAATAATAATACATTTTTTTCTTCCTCGATAAGGTCAAAAAGGAAATTTGTTACTGTAAATGTAGACATGCACCCATGTAAAGGTTCTAATGTTTATTGGTGTTTCTCTTTTCACTCTTGCATCCTTAAATATCATTATATTTTTTATATCTATTCATCTCTTGTCACATTTCAAGGAAGCTCAAGGATCTTGGAACTTTGTTTAGTCCAAAGGAGAGTGAGAAATGAGACACCAGTCTTTCTTTTGTATTTGTATTGAGACACTCAGCCCTATGATGATTTTAAAAAGCATAACCAATAACAAAATAGACATTCTTCCACCCTTTCTTCGAACAAAAGTTCACTTCATACCCTATCGAATCCACTCATTTCCATTTCCACCCGTGCACATCATTTCTTCTCAAATCAAATACATTTCAAAATACATTTATATGCTTCTCTTGCATCACACCAATGTCTTGCATTCCTTTTTTTCTCAATCCAGCTCACTCATTCAAATTTTTATATCTTGCATTTAATTTTAAGCGTATAACTCGAAGATGACAAATTCATATAATTTACATTCCATTCATTCTCACATCCAATTTCACATATCGTTCCTTCCCATATCTAATACTTTCCATAAGGCATTCATATACCTCAAGCATTGTTACAAATGTTTAAGATTATTTGCATTCAATACTTCAAACAAAATAATAATACATTTTTTGCTTCCTCGATAAGGTCAAAAAGGAAATTTGTTACTGTAAATGTAGACATGCACCCATGTAAAGGTACTAATGTTTATTGGTGTTTCTCTTTTCACTCTTGCATCCTTAAATATCATTATATTTTTATATCTATTCATCTCTTGTCACATTTCAAGGAAGCTCAAGGATCTTGGAACTTTGTTTAGTCCAAAGGAGAGTGAGAAATGAGACACCAGTCTTTCTTTTGTATTTCTATTGAGACACTCAGCCCTATGATGATTTTAAAAAGCATAACCAATAACAAAATAGACATTCTTCCACCCTTTCTTCGAACAAAAGTTCACTTCATACCCTATCAAATCCACTCATTTCCATTTCCACCCGTGCACATCATTTCTTCTCAAATCAAATACATTTCAAAATACATTTATATGCTTCTCTTGCATCACACCAATGTCTTGCATTCCTTTTTTTTCTCAATCCAGCTCACTCATTCAAATTTTTATATCTTGCATTTAATTTTAAGCGTATAACTCGAAGATGACAAATTCATATAATTTACATTCCATTCATTCTCACATCCAATTTCACATATCGTTCCTTCCCATATCTAATACTTTCCATAAGGCATTCATATACCTTACTTGCATTACATGATTCTCTCAATTCCTTCTCTTTGTTGCACTTACATCACTCATACTTCTTTACCACCCTTACATATCTTTATCTATCTATACCTCAAATATACCTTCATCCATTAGAACAAAATTCACACCATACCAAAGGAAAAATTGAAAAAAATATCAAGGTTATGCAATTAAACACTGAGGGCTTTGAAAATAACTATGACAACATAGAGTTGTAATCAGGACTTCCTTTGAAAATGTTTTTTCCTATATTCTGTTTATTGTAGATAACTTAGAGCACATAACACAGTTTCTTGGAGGCTAAAATGTATAATCAAATTTCATAAATATTTACATATATCCATGCATTCAAATGCATTGTTGGATATTCTTAATACACTTGGTCAAAAAACAATAATGTATCATTCTTTTGTTTCAATCATTAATGTTCTTTTTATATCTGTCAAATGCAAAGAGTTCTTTTCAAAACGTCTTTTCTAAATCCTGTTTCTTATAGATTCCTAAAAGCACATATGACAATTCCTCCAAGGCTATAATGTATATTCAGATTTCACAAATATTTACATGTATCCATGCATCCAAATGCATTATTAGATATACTTTATAAACTTGTTCCACAAACACTAATGTATTGCTGCTTTGTTTCAGTCAGTAATGTTTTTCTAGTTCTTGTTTACATTGCAACTTGTTTCTAACATTTCTAACTTTATGGACGCAGGCATATATAGATTCTTCTTAACATACCAAGTTAAATGGGCACATGTACACATCCGTGCATGCATATGTCTTTACATGGATCCATATTTTAATGCTTTCCTTTCATATATGCATTCATACTAACTAGTTTATTTATCTTGTTTTCTTTCATTTAATACTGCAAATGCAATTTCAGTCTCATCACGCTTTCAGGCTTGCTCAGGTGCCAACAATGCTTTTCACTCTCTTGTGCATTCTCTGCACGTTGCTAAATGTCTACATGCCTCCATGTATACTTAATGCTTCAAGCATTGTTACAAACATTATAAGAATATTTTACTATAGATTATTATAATAATTTAATGTTTAGATGCAAAGTGCTACAAACATGTTGATTATTTTACTGTACCTACATTTTATCTTACCTAATAAAATTCTTTATATCTTTTCAAATTATTTTTTTGTTTAAAATATATACACTAAAAAAAAATTCATTCGCAATTCATTAACAACATTCAAATCTAATTTATAATAAAATCAATACCTTTGTACAGTTCCATCTAAGAATTTATCGTAATATTTATTTCACTTATTACATTTTCATAAGTTAAACTATTACATTTTATGTTATATATACACAAATTTAATATTAGGTAGTAAGGTTCTTTATTATATTCTTGCAAATTACTTATTGTTAATTATATAAACACAAATTTTAATTCATATTACATAAACAATATTCAAATCTTATTTATAATAAAATCAATAGCTTTCTAGTCATTCATCTAACAATTTACTGTAATATAATTACACTGTTCTATACACAAAAATATCTTATCATATTGCATAGACAGGATTTAAATCTTATTTATAATAAAATCAATAGCTTTATATAATACTAATCTTCATACTACATCAAAAAAAACATTCATTAATCTTACAAAACTTTATACTCAAATGAGCTACCCCTATCAATCTTCCACCTAACACTACTGTTTCTATTAGCACTTGCATATTGTAATATGATAAACTAAAATAACTCAATTGTATTAATTAACATAGCATGTGTTCTACAACAATACACTAAACATAATTTTATTTACAAATAGACATACAAGCAAAAAAAAGAAATATGGTAAACTTTGTTTCACCATGCATATTAAAATGGGGCATGTAAAGAATGCATTTTCCTTTTTTGCCCACACACATGTTTTTTTGTACATAGTTGCAAATGATATTTGATGCTTTAGAAATATCTCTGCATCAAAACTTTGTTCCATTTAAAATGACTCATGAATTTTTCAACCAAAACGTTTTCTAAAAAAAAAAAAACAAAAAAATTGCACTAGTCATAAATAGTTTATTTCTCATGTTCTCTTTCATTTAATACTATAAATGCGAGCTGCATTTCCTCCTGCATTAAGACTCTTTCACATGCCAACCATGCATCTCACTCTTCTGTGCATTGTGCGCACGTGGACACATCTATGCGTATATTTCTCATGCATTACAATTGTTTCCGATTGTTTGCATTCAATAATTAATACAAATTGATAATGCATTCTTCCTTCCTAATTAAGATCATAAAGAATCTTCCATCTAACAAATGTATACATACACACACAAAAAAACAAGTTTTCATTGGCATATCTATAAAAAACTCCACGTATACATGATACCCATAAAAAAAAAATTCCCTTACATCTGTCCACACGTGTTCCCATTTCACATGTCCCTAAGGACCACGTTCCGCATGCACCCTACAAATTTTAAATACATTTATATTCCTATTTGCTGTCTAAAAAATTTTCCTAACTCATAGCTACATGGCTTTTACCTCTCGGCAGGAACTCGATGCTTGCGTCACTTGTTTATTTATATAATGTATTATATTATTTGTGTTAAAGCCAATGACCTACATTAAGGGAGGCCACAACTGTTAAGTAGCAGTTAGCATACCATGCAAAACATGTAATGGGAATTAACTAAAATCAAACTGTATAAACCTCATGTGGCTCAGCTAAAATTCTCCATCACAAGCTATATTCCTGCCTTTTAAATGTGATACCAATGCCATGGATGAGGGCATAATGGAGAATGTTCCATTAAGTCTTAGTTTTTCTATTATTAGAAGTGGTTATTAAGAACAAGTTGTGGGTTTTAGAGAGCATTATGATTATTATTTTTTGATTCATTCTCATCAACGTTGGGGAAAAAGAGGAGGAGCAGACGTAGGTTTTTGGAGGAGAAGTGAAAAGGTTAAGATATACGTTTGATGTAGGCAGTTCTTGAGGTTTTTTTCTTGAGAATTCAGTTTATTGTTAAGATGAGGTTTATATTGTGGAAGATATACAAGGAAGAGCAGAGTTTCAGACTGTAAGAAAGTTGTGGTTACTTGGAGAAGCTCAACATAAGTGTTGTAGCTATGCATTGAACATTTGGAAGTGTAGAAGTACAATATTAATATAGAAATGAACACAAATTTTATTTTCATTCTTTTATTTTTGGTATTTTCCAAGTGAATTTTTAGATTTGAAAAGTTAATATGAGTTTATATATTGATTATTTTTGAAGGATTAGGGATAAAATAGTTTGAATTTTATAGACTTGTGCTTGAAATTATTTAAATTCTCTATTAGGACTATTTAAGACATCATAGAAGAGTTTTAAAAAAAATTGTTTTTGTACGAAGAATGAAGAGGAAAACATAGAGAAATAAGAATTATTTATGAATTTATTTTGTTATTAGTGAATAAATTTTTTATTTTACTTGTGTTACAAGTTGACAATAACTCATGAGATTGACAAGGTGTCTCAAGTCAGTATCATTATTAGAAAATACTATAACTTGTAAAATAATTCTAAAAGTATTGTGTATAAAAATAGGTGAATATTTCACTCTTGGAAATAAATGCAAAAACTTATGAACAAGTGGTAGAAGCTAGGGTCCAAAATATTATGAGTACACAATACAAATGTTTATTGTCAGGAATATGTTTCCATGACCTTAGTTGTTTACCAACCATAGAAAGTTATACATTTTTTATCTTAAATCCTTGTGAAAAAGTTAAACAAATAGTCAAACAAGTCATCCACATGTTAAACCTTAGGTGAAAGGTCGTTTCCAAGTTGAGTTAGAGGTGTGTGAACTCACAACTACATTTCCTAAGGAAGTGCTTATTTTATTTTAAAACTTTGGCCAAAGTAATGAAAAAGTCTCTGCTTGCATTAGTCGGTTCATAATGTTCCCGATTGCATACCCTGTTAGATTGGTCATACTTAGTTAGAAGTTGTGTAAAGTTGCATGGTTGATTGGTTATGTAGGAAACAACACTATAAGGAAGCTAAGGTGGTGGAACAACTTCCTACACTAATCTTGAGAGGAGGATAATGCAAAAAATTGTAGATCTTTTCAACAGTTACAAAAACTTAAACTTAAATAGCATGCATACCACAACACAATGATTTATGTGGGGAAAACCCTTTTGGAAGGAAAACCCCACATTCCAAAAGCCACCCAATATATTATTCAAAAACCATGAAGATTAAAATATACTTGCAAAGAAATCTTCTCACAAGAGTATCACCAACTAGAGATCCAAAGGCAACACGATCACTACCAGACTCTCAAAATACATCACAATACAAACCGTAATACACCACCCTCATAAAATAAGATTACCTTCTAGGGAAAGTCAAGTCAAAAAAATATCTACTGTCAAATCTGAAACCTAATGATGAACGATCTAGGTTTCCAATAATAAAATATACATCAAATGTGGCTTTTGGGGGCATGCAACCCTCGGACCCCCCTATCGGGGGGATAAGCCCCTCAGACCTTGTAGGGGGGTACCCCTACATGCCCCCTCCTATGCCTACCTATCAACAATAAACCTTATGTAATTGCAAGGTTGAGACACATTTCCCAACAAATCTCCCACTTGTCGAACACCTTGCAAGAGCAACATGAGGGAGTATAAATATCATCCCTTAATTGCTAGGGGACGAAAGGCCCATAGACCCTGAATACCATCTAAACTTCTCTATGCTCACTGGCTTAGTTAAAAAATTAACAACATTCATCAAAGTTCTACCTTAACCAACACCACCTTGCCATCTTCAACCATATCTCTAACAAAGTGATATTGTACATCAAAGTGCTTGGTCTTGGCATGAAATGTTGGGTTCTTAGCTAGACATATCACATTCTGACTATCATAATAAATTGTCACTGCACCTTGTTTTATTCTAATATCTTAACACAGTCTCTTAAGCCAAATGACTTCTTTATAGATGTGAGTAGTTGCCATATGCTCAACTTCAGTAGTGGAAAAAGCAACCACATTTTGTCTCTTACTCATCCAACTAATTTCTCCACCAATTAAAGTAAACAAATAAGCACGGATGGATCAGATTCTACTATCAACATCACCTACCCAATTTGAATTCAGATAACCATGAATATCAAGGGATATCTCATCTTTAATAAAATTACCATGATAACAAAAGAAATACTCTGAGGTACCCCACAAACATCTAAAAACTCTTTTAACTTCATCCCAATAAACTATAGCAAGATTAGACATATATCTAGAAAGAACTCCCACTGCTTGGGAAATGTTTGGTCTAGTACAAACCATAGCATACATCAAACTTCCAACTGCACTCTGGTAAGGCACTTTGCTCATCTCTTCCATCTTTGATGGGAATGTTGGACAATATAAAATAGATAACTTTGTTCCAGCTGAAAAAGGAACACACAATAGTCTACAATCTTGCATTTTAAACCTCTGTAAAATTGAATTGGCATACTTACTTTGGCCAAGCCATATCTTTCAATTCATTCTATCTCTTCTAATTTCCATCCCAAGAATGTTTCTAGCTGCACCAAGATCTTTCATTTCAAATTTAGCTACATGTTGAGACTTTAGTTCTAAAATCACACCTTTCCCTTTTTAAATAAATAACATGTCATCAACATATAATACAATAAATAGGAAACGATCACCATCAATTTTATAGTAAATACAATGATCTGATTTAGAGGGTTCAAATCCCAAACTCAACACATATGTATCAAATTTCTGGTACCACATCTTAGGACTTTGTTTTAGGCCATACAAAGATTTCTTCAATTTACAAACTAATTTGCTTTTACCTTTCACCACATAGTGCTCTAGTTGTGTCATAAATATCCTCCTCCTAGTCACCATGAAGGAAATAAATTTTCGCATCCATTTTCTCAACCTCTAAATCATAAGCAACAATAATAGAAAGAAAAAAATGTAATGGATGTCATTTTTGTAACAAGAGAAAATATCTCACCATAATCAACACCCTCAACTTGAGAGTAAATTTTCAAAACCAACCTTTTTTTGTACTTCTCAATACCTCAATTTGAACCAACCTTGATTTGTACTTCTCAATACCTCCATTTGAACCAACCTTTTTCTTGAACACCCATTTACAACCAACATATTTTCTTCCTTTACGGTGCTATCACAATAGTGGTTTACAATTCCTGAGAGGAAGGAATTTTAGCTGAAATCACATATTTTTAGAAAATATAATGATTTAAGCCTTAAAAAGTTCCATTTTAAGGATTCCAATTGAAGAGGGTTTGATCAAATCACCTTAGATCAAACCCCCTTGGATAGAACCTCGCTAGTTTTAAACCATACCTATAAATGCGCCTCCTTTACACCTATCAAAATGCTGATAAAAAATCACTTTTGATTTAGCTTTGGGGATCAAATGAATTCATTTAAAATTTATTTCAAATGATTATGGTATTCCTCAGAACAAGCTATCCAATGAATATAATTTTAATATGTTTTGGTTTTGTTATATATTCATTTTTAAGTTTTATTAAACATAGGTTTTTCATCGAAAATAAATTTCTTTGTTCTTCACATGTGGAAAAATAGAAGATTATAAAAAAATTTAAAAATATGAGTGCACCAGATATTGAAGTCCTTGATCCAACAAAAAATAAATAAAATTTTGACATATACAAAAGTTACGCTGCTATAACGGCTATGTCTTAACTGAATTCATTTGACTTTGAAACTTGATTAAGGAAAAAATATTCAATAAAAACTATCTAACCAAGTGGAAGCACTAGATATCGAGTTACAAATCTAAATTTGAAAGAATTAGAATTTTATCCTTCATGGAAAAAACTTATACGTTATACAATGTGCGCACTTTTTAAAAATGTTGTTTTCTGAAAAAAATCAATTTTCGTGGGAGATGGAAAAGAAGTGCAATTTGATTCCAAAAATTTGAAAAAAAATATTTTTAGAATCTACAAACAAAATTTGATGAGACTCTAGTTTGCACCATCTTCAAATTCCTCACGGTTTAGCCACTATAGGTGCCCGAATGTGAAGATTTAGTTAAAAATAATAATTTCAGTGTCCAGTTTGGCCAAAAATTGTAAACCACTATTATGGGATCACCCTTTAGACAATGGTACAAAATACCATGTATCATTCTTTTTCAAAGTTATCATTTCTTCATCCATAACAATCTTCCAAGATTCTATATCATTCATACCTAATGTCTCTTCTACCAATCTAGGTTCATCCATGTTAGTATTCAAAATAAAAATTCATCTTCAATCATCGGGTGAATACCTTTCAGGTGGTTGTCTATGCCTTCTAGACCTATGAACAAGCTGATTTGGAGGTTCTTCCTCCTCTTCTGAAGATTCAGGGCTAGATGAGCTCTCAACTTCTTATCTATCCATGGGCCTCAATTCAACTTTCTCATGTGTAGAAGGAAATTGAATCACATCTTGTTGTTTACTTTGTTTTGGCTACAATGTAATATAAGAAGGCTTAGTTTCTCTAAAAATAACACTTCTACTATATATTTCCTTCTCTGCAACAAGATCCCAAAGCTCGTAACTTTTCACACCATAACTGTATTTGATGAAGAAACATTTCACAACCTTGTTCTACAACTTTGTTTGCTTCTCCTTTGACACATGTGCATATACATCACAACCAAAAAATTTAAGATGTATTAATGAAGGCTTTTGACTTGACCATTTCTCTACAGGCGTCTTATCAACAAAAGATGATGAAGGAGATCAGTTAAGTAGGTAACAATTTTTACAAAATCTATCAAAATAATTAGAGAAAAATTCATCGCCATTATCAATACTCAAACATTTTATTTTCTTTCTAGTCTACAACTCAACCATTTCTTTAAATCCTTTAAATCGACTAAAAACTTCATATTTACTCTTTAGAAAGTATACCCATGTCCTACTATAATTATCAATAAATGAAACATAATATGTGGATTTTCCAATTGAAGGAACATCTACAAGACCAAAACATCTAAATGAATAAGATCTAATACACCACAATATTCATCAGAACTCAAGTAAAATTGAACATTATTTTTTTTCCATAAATGCAATGCTCACAAAAATCAAATTCAAGATTACAATCAGATAATCGTTCAAAAAAAAAATTATTTTCAAGTTCCTTAGACCCTTTTGTCCAATGTGGCCAAGTCTCTAGTGCCATAACATAGTTTTCTCTATATAGGTAACTTTGATTCAAAAGAAAGAGCACCCTTGGTTACCCAGAAGCCATGACCATCTACTAAAGATGAAACCCTCATATCTTCAATAGACTTGCTTTTCATGAAAGTACTATTGCACTCAATAGTGCATGCATCAAGCTTATGTAATGTGTCATATTTGACACCTCTAGCAATCACCATAGCACTTCTAACCATCTAGCATCATGTATCAAAAAATACTACTTGCACACTTGCATCTATTAGTTTTCTCACAAATAATAGATTTTGTGTTAATCTAGAGATATGCAACACACCATTAATATTTTTTATTCTACTATTAGGAAAATTGATTCTAACTTTACCACAAACAATAATATTTAAACAAGAATCATCACCCAAGTACACCTTACCTCCATCAAATTCTTCATATTCAGAAAACCAATCTATATTAAAGGTCATATGGAAAGATGCACCCAATTCAATTAACCATGCATCATTACCTGCACAAGTTTCTAAATCTTCAATGAATGCATCAACATCTTCTTTCTCAAACTCAAAATCAAAATCAAATCTCTTATTTTTCTTTTTCTTTTCTTCTTTACAATCCTTATGAATATGTCTAGATTTACCACAATTCCAACAAATAAATTTGGACTTTCTAGGAGATTTGGATCTCCCCTTGGACTTGGATTTGTCACGCTTCTCATTCGTCTTTCTTTTTTCCTTAGGTCTTGCATGAATATTTAGGGTCTCCTTGGCACTGGTGGATACCTTCTTCGTCATCTCTGCAGAAAGTAAAGAACCCAACACATCTTTAGTTTTCAAGATAACATTAGTACTCCCAATAGCCATAACAAGAGAATCCCACGAATAGGGCAAAGAACAAAGAAGGATATTTCATTTCTCCTCCTCATCCATTTTGACACCAACTGATGCCAATTGAGCCACCAACTTATTGAATACTTCTAGGTGGTTAGTAATTCATCCACCCTCTCCCATTCTCAATGAATACAATTTCTTCCTTAAGAAAATATTGTTCACTAAATATTTGGCTTGATACATCTCACCAAGTTTTTTCCATTGTATTGTGCAAAGGTCTCTTCATGGACATTGGTTAAAATAGATTTTTCCAAGCATAATCTGATTAGACCCTTGGATTTTTGGTTCATAACATCATATTGAACAACCAAAGTAGGATTTGCAAGCCTTGAAACATTTTCATCAATAGCATCCCACAGATATCGATCTATCAACATATCCTCCATCTTCAACTTCCACATCTCAAAATTATTTCAAAAAAAATTATCCACTTCTATTCTCCTTGATGAACTTTCCATATGAAAATTCCTACAACAATATCACAAATTATCTTTTGCACAAGCATCCACTCAAATCTAGATTAGTTCAAAAAATACAACAAGCCATAATTGAAACCAAAAGTGATTGAGCTCTGATACCACTAGTAAGGAAGATAAGGTAGCAAGACAACTTCCTACAATAATTTTGAGAGGAGGATAATGAAACTTTAAAGATCTTTTCAACAGTTACAAAAACTTAAACAAAAATAAACATAAGTATCATGCATACCACAACATAGTGATTTACATGTGGAAAACCTTTTCATAAAAAAAACACGCACTCCAAAATCTACCCAATATATTATTAAAAAATCATGAAGATTACAATATACTTGCAGAGAAAGCTTGTCATAGGAGTATCACCAACCAAAGATCGAGAGGCAACACAATCACTATTAGACTCTCATAATACATCACAATGCATAGTCGTAATACAACACCCTCATAAAATAGGGTTGCCTTTTAGGGAAAGTCAATCCAAAAAAATATTTACCGTTAGATTTGAGACCTAATGATGAATGGTTCAGATTTATAATAAAATATACATAAAATGTGGCTTTCCGGGGTGATGTCTCTGAACCCCCATCGGGGCGCACAACCCTTAGACCCTCCACCAGGGGGATAAGCCCCCCAAACCCTGTGTAGGGGGGTTACCCCTCCACCCCTCTGTGCTTACCTACCAACAACAAACCTTATGTAATTGCAAGGTTGAGACACATTTTCCCAACAATTAACACTAGGACTCATATGGAATCTATTTGTTGGTTTCCATTGTTTATACTCTTCGTGAAGGGTAGGGCCACTTCCAGATGGAAGTTGAGCGATAGACCATTGATTTGTGATTGGAGGTAAAGAACTCAAGTGATATTGTCCCTCTTGCAAACAACTTCGTCGAGACTTGTGAAACAAATGCACATTTCTAGATATGAAAGAATTTATAAAACTAACTGTGTATTGTAAACTTGTTTGCTTTAAATGATATTCATCTATGTATTGTAAAAGAGAAGATTATCTTATTTTTCCAAATTTTAATCATTGCATTGCAAATTCAAGTTGTAGTATTCATTTTATTGTAGATCATTTTAAATGAATGGTATATGAAAGTTAAAAAAATTTACTATCGTATTTTTAGGATATGATTATTTACTTAAATGGTTTAATTCACAAAGTAATTAATATTTTGAAATTGGAGTATGTTACAAGATAAGTGTCAATGGGGGAAAAGGGGGAGCCATATAGACCTTAATTTAAATACTTCATTGTGAAATTTTAATTTCAAAGCTGATGACCTTTTTTTTTAATAAAAGGGGTAAAAATTTATCAACTCAACAAGAAATCAACATACAATCTAAACTAAGATAAATCTCATCCAATTAAGAGTGAAAGTTATAGCCAACAAAACCACCACACCATAGGGAGAGAAATACCCCCCAAGATCCCAACCAAGGAACCAATCAACCATCCATATCTTCAACAATCAACCTATCCAAACTTTATGAAAAATCTTGGGATAATTGCTCCCAATCTTCCACCTACCATTCACTCATATTTTTTAAGTTCATTTATCCAAACAATCAACCACTTTGTTCCATTCCCGCGAGATATGAACAAAGGAGATTTAATCCAATCCAAAAATCAAATGAAAAATCTTCCTAGTCATCAAAGCCAACTGCTAATTGGCACCATCCAACTACTGCTCATTCAACATATTAACCACAATCTAAGAATCAAACTCACAAATAATCTTACTCCAATTGAGGGAACAAACCCTTTTACGAGTTATAATGATAACAAGGCCTTGTATAATACTTTTAGTGCATTGTCACTTATATATGGAGAAGATGAAAATGATAGTACTAGTATTATCCTTACCAACTTTGTGAATCCCAACATGCCCAAGATTTCTCTCGAAAGAACCATCCATATTAATCTTTAGGACACCAAAGGGAGGAGGAGACCATTTGTCATCATTCTATGTTTTCTTTCTGGGTTGATGACTCCTCCCCACCAGTAGGCCCTATGTTATTACCATATGAACCAAACCTTTGTATTAGTTTGATCTCACCAACCCCCAAAGGAATAAACACCACACACTTAGCTCTCATTATTTCTTGAACCATATCCATGATTCTTTGGAACATTTTTCGAACCATCAAATTCCTTCCCTGAAAGATTCTATGATTCTTTTCCAACCAAATCTTCCAGAGAATGGAGAGCTCAATGCTCCACACCACCTAAAGAAAGAAGGCCTCAGTCAAAGGCCTCCCCAAGCTTCTCCAAAACTCAATATGAGAGGAAGCATAGACACAAGCCTACTTCCAAACATATCACCATAAATGCAAAGTTCCTTTAGAGAAGGAACTATAAAAGAATAAATGTGAAGAAAATTCCTCACTATTGCCACAAAGGACACAAATAGACGGACACTAAAACCCTCTCCTTCGAAGGTTATTCTAGACGAGACACTAAAACCCTCTCCTTCGAAGGTTATTCTAGACGAGACACTAATTCCAAGAAACAATCCACAAAAATAAATTGCATTTGCGCCAAGCATATTTTTTCCACATATTCTTCCACCATGACACTTCCATCCCCCATATTTCTGAAGGTTCAAATCTTGATATCTGAAAGCCATAAAAAATACCCCTATCGAGTATAGACTCTAGCCTAGGGTATCTCTCCCCCTCAAAAAACTACAATCTCTACCTGCTAAATTCCCTCTTAATTATTCGCGATCTTCTATTGAGTTTCCAATCAATCATTCTATAGGATCCTTCCATCTAGACATCTCCACAAGCCCCAAACTCTATGTAGATTTAAAATCTACAACCTAAGACCACCTAGCCTCCAAAAAAAACTGAAAAAGAGCATGTAGATGGGGGTACATGGACAATATTAGAGGAAAACCATCCCAAGAGTCATATTACAAAAGAGCTTATAAGCCTCTATTATAGATCCAAAATAATCCCTTAATCAAATTGGCACCCTTTTTTACGGTGTCCCAAATCATAGATCACTTACCCATCAAACTGACTCTAGGAACATCCTCCTTTGCCATCCCCTCCAAATACTTGAAGGAAAGAATCTTAGCCCAAGATTGATACTAACTATTACACCATCACAAATGAAGTTTAAATACTAAGGCCTGACTTGATAGGCTAGCTTGTCTCAACCCAAAACCACCATCTTTCTTCAGTTTGCAAATAGTCTATCACTTGATCAAGCTTCACTTCAAAGAAGCCAAATTTCAAGCCCACAATAATTTCCTTGCAAGAGAATACAAATATTTAATGATACCTAGAGGAGCAACTTGGACAAGACATTTGTAGATAGGGAGAACTTGGGCCACAAAATTTAGCAGCAAAATTCTCCTTGCAAATGAGAGCCACCTATAGGTTTAGTGATTAACCTTCACATGAACCTTATCCAAAACATTTTTCTAATTCCCCCTAAGGATCCAACAGAAAGTGGAATGCAAGGATACACCAAAGGAAGAACTCCAATCTAGAATATAAGAATTCAAGCAATCCAATGCTGAATGAGATAAGGAGTATTTGAGAAAAAGATGGATGATTTATCTTCATTGATTTGTTGACCCGAGGTCGTAAGGTAAATATCCAAAGTGTGTCTAAAGTTAGAGGCTTCACTAACCTTGGAAGCTCCCACCAACATCATGTCATCAACAAATTGTAAATGAGATTGGGATGGTAGGTCATTGTCCCAACACCAACCTTGGATCAAACCTTTCCTTACATGAGATTTTATGACCATTCCTAGGCCCTCAACTAGAAATATAAACATATAAGGTGAAAACATATCTCCCTAACAAAGGCCTCTAAAAGCTCCAAACAAAGAAAAAGGCTCACCATTGATAAGTACTAAAATAGAAGTAGACACCACACAACTCATCACCCAATTAACCCAATCAACACTAAACCCAAACGTTATTAACACTTTTTAAATGAAGGAACAGTTGATCAATTGTAGTCTTTGGCCATGTCAAGTTCGATAAACATAGCCTTCTCCCTTGAAGTCGCTATGGAATGAATGGCCTCAACAACAATGACCACTCCATCCAATATTTTCCTATTAGCTATAAATCTTCCATGCTCTTTAGAAATGAGCTTGTTAATCCATGGTTTAATCCTCTTCATCATCAACTTGGAGAAAATTTTATAAACCACATTATAGAGAGCTATGGGCCTGAAAAAAGTTCAAAAAAATTTCCCCTTCATTCTTAGGGATAAGGGAAAGAAACATAGAATTCATAGCTCTCAACATCTTTTTATTCTTATGAGATTCTTGCACCACCTCCAAAAGGTCAAATTTTATAATTTCCTAGAATTCCTAAAATATCTCTACCATAATCCATTAGGACCAAGAGTTTTTTTTTTCTTCATTTGAAAAATAATTCCCTCTAGTTCATCTATAGAAATGGGACTAAAAAGCTGCTCATTCATTTCTTCAAGCTCTAATGAGGGAATACAAGATAAAATCTATTTTTTTTATCAAGCATAGGGGTGAATCTTCCATGAAAAAAGTAGTAGAACACTGAGAAGGATCCTTTGAAATATATCTCTAGGAAGTTAGATGGAATCCCAAAGAAGACAAAAGAGAAGTAATTGTATTCCCACACCTTTTGGCTTTGAAAAAATTATAAATGAAAGTTGTATTCCTATCTCCCTCTTGAAGCCACTCAACCTAAGCCTTTTGTTTCCAATAAATATCCTCACACAATCCCCATTCCTCAATATCCTTCAAGACAAGTGATTCTTCCTTAAGGGATCTCTCAGTAAGCCCATAGTCCCTAATTTGATGGGTGGTATCATCTAAATGCATTTTCAAGAGCAATCAACTTAGTGTGAAAGAAGTTACTGAAGCACTGCCTATTCCACTTCTTGAGTTGTTGCTTCACAAATTGTAAGCTTTTGACAAAGGAATATATTGTTGTACAATAAGTTGGTTTAACTTGACTCCACCAATCTAGCATAAGATCATGTAGCCGAGGGTCACACAACCACATAAGTTGGAACTTAAAAGAAGGATTCTTTGTGACCCCCACCATAACAACTGAAAGTTTGATGAGCCAATGATTAGATCCCCTCCAATCTAAAATCTTAGAGCAGGTTGCCCATTTGTTTCCAAGCCAAAAGCATAACACCAAAAACCTATTTAGCCTCTCTAAGATAGAATCCTTGCCACATCTCCTATTACTCCAAGTAAATAACCCATTACTAGTCCAAGATCCAATGGTATAAGGGAACTAAGGATCGAATATACCGAGTATGGAACTAGAGTTGGATTTTTCAAGAAAATCAGTTAGGGCATAGACATTGGAGAACAAAATAGTCTCTCTCAACTCCATACTAGAAGCAAACATATAGATGGAAAATATACTACAAATCCACCAAAGCAGAGAAATCTTTAGCGGATTCCATATAAAAGCCACAACCCTAGCATTATCCCGAGCACCGATACACTAACATAGGATTCTCCCCCACAATTTAGGAGCCACACTTTACATACTTTCCATTGACAACTTCATCTCCTAGATAAAGATAATATCCAAAAAATGAGCATTGACCAAATCTTGAACAACTTTTTGTGTAGGGCCACTATTCAAGCCCCTTACATTCCAAGAAAGGATAATCATTTTTGAGAATTGGAGAAATGTGAATCAATGGTTAACTGACCTTGATTCCACCAATGTCTCCCCCATCAATTTAATTTTGTCCCAACCTTTCTTTCATCCCACCCTAAGATGCTTTTCTAAAGTTCCCTAAGGATGGGGGTTTCTTATTCCCAATCCCCAACTCCAAATTTACCTTCTCTAGAGGAGCAGGCACAATTGAGGCCAATTCATTGGATCTCACAGTATTTTTTAGATGAAACTAGAGTGTAGGGAACCTTAGGAACAAATTCAATGTCCATCTATGCATTCAAAAGCTCACCCTACAGAGAATATTGATTATCAACCTCATTATTTACCTCTTGGTCTACCAAAATATTGTTGCCATCAAGGTGCATCACTCTTGTACTCATCTTTTATTGATCCAAATCATCTGGCACGTCAAAATGATTGGAAATCCCATCATCCATTCTAACTTTAAGGGTTATTTTATTCCCTCTACCCTTATTGTGAGGATTTACCAGAATAAAACCATCCTTATCAACTTCCTCCCCCGAGATGGGAGCTTTTCCTTTGTCCACCTTAAGTGATTGATGAGGAGGCTCTTTATGAGGTGGCTCTACATGACTAATCCTAGGACACCTTCTCTACAAGTGACCATATTCATGACATATCTAGAATTGAAATGGGAGAGCTTCGTAGTCCAATTGTTGAACCCATGACGTGGATCCAAGGAAAATTTGTAGAGTTTGGAAAATGATTATTTAGATCAATTTTAATATATATACAGGCATAATAAATTCTCTTTTTATCCAATGTTTGTTGAGATGGACCAATCGGTTTACCCAATAGCATAATGATCGTATGAAGAATATCATTTCTCTAGAATTCTAAAGGCAACCTAGGTAGTCTCACCCAAACTAGGACATGAGACATTAGATCCTTTGTAGGGTTAAAACTAATGTGTCATGGCTTCATGAGCATGCCTACCTGATTATAGAAATAGGGACCTCCTTCAAAGGCTTTATTGTGATAAACCTCAATTAAAAACCACTATAAAATAATTATTCACCACTTCACCTCCATTTTGTCCTCAAGGTTCCATGTTTGTCAAGTCCAAGATTCTAAAAAAGGAAGTGATACTTGAATCCCCATAAAATTGTAAATTAAAACATGATTCACCAAGCAATTGATTCCTCCATAATTGAATCAATTGAATCACCAAAATTGAATGATCTTGACTTCGCTCCAAACATTCGTTCACTTTTGGGATTTGAGGACCACCATTCTTTAGCCTACCCTCCCCACTTGTGACCTTACTCAAGAAGTCGATTTCACTTGCATGCACATGCATGGAAGAGGAGGTGCCATTTTCAAATAGAACCTCCCAAAAGGCCATATTGTTCTTAAGATTGGGGCCTCCAATTGAGGCCATACACTAAAAAGAAGATGAAACCCAAAGAAAAAATCTCACCCAAAAACAAATCAACACTGGCTTACCTTAACAACCCCCAAAAAAGAAAGAAAAAAACCACAAAAAACCCCACACTAGCACACTTGAAACACTGTGAACTCTTTGCAATCACACATGCACTAGATAAAACCCTCACCAGTGACAAAGGCAGACACAACAAGGAAGAAAGGCATGGCTAGGGTTTGAAATCCCTAATTCGTGTGGTGTTGTGTCCCTCCTTCAATGTCATCCTCATACCCTATGACCTAGAAAGTAATTAGGGTTTTATATTAATGTGCAATTATGTTTATGGGGCTAATACTTGTGAGTTTTGTGTGGTGTTTAAGTGTTAAGTCGTGTAATTAATTAAATGGGATTAGGGTTTGAGAACCCTTAATTGAGTTATGAATTTCAAATTTATTGTTTAAGGGGTATTTAAATGGTCTTAAAAAGCTTATTTTATAGTGTTTCCATTTTTTTGGTGCCCTAAGATAGGTACCTATCAGTAGAGGGTTTATTTGAACTCCAAACTTGGTCAAGGGTTTTGATGTGACCCCCTTTAATGGATCATTAAGAGGAGTGGACAAAATCATACTTTGGGATGAGAGAAATTGGCTTGTCTTGTCTCATTCTCATTCCCTTAGGCTCATTTATGAGCTTGGGGAAGCCCACAAAAAACTCACATGTGTGGGCCTCCTTTGTAAGAGATCATGAGAAGAGTGTCCAAGTACACTACCCATCTCCCCGAAAATCTCACACGTGTAAGCACTTGTGGGGATATGTGTTTGAAGGATGAAGAAGAGAGTGACAAGAGTCACTCCCTCATTCAAGGGCTTCAAAATTGAACAAATTTATATTTCTTAGTTGATGAAGATTTTGGGGATTCTTGCCTTCATAATTTTCAATATTGTTTTGAGTTTTGAGAGAGAAGTGTGGAAAGAAAGAGGAGTTCATGCTTTAGGAGAGGATGTGCAAGCTTGTCATGGATTTTGAGAAAAAGACCCACCCCTCCAACCCATGTAGAGAGGTAAGTCTTTTTTTTCTCCCTTGTGCATTATTGGGTTACTTTTATTTTAAAAGTTGTTTTATTTTATATGCATTTGATGCTTGCTTGAAAAATAAAGAGAATGGTAGTCATTTGCATGGGTAGAGTGTATATGAAAAAAATGTGAAATGGGAAAACCCTTAGTGTGTGTTTTTGTATTTTTGGGGAAATATTGTTGTGGCTATTAAAAATATTGGATCCACTATGGTTTCTCCTTGTTTGAGGGAACAACTAAAGCCCCAAGAATCTTGATGATGCCATTTATGGTAGGGTGGACAATAAGTTTTCATTTATTGACAAGTTACTCTCTATGTAAACTCACCTTCTTACTTAAACGCATGTTGGAACTGTAGGCACCTTAAGTTCATCTTGAAGGGATTTACCTTGAATATTGTAAATGTAGATGTTGGTATTGTAGAAACAAAAGTTTAGACAAATGGTTCAATACTCTTTCTATTTTATGAAAGGAATGTATTCGTTTAAGTCTCGTAATGATGACAAGTTGGGTTTTATGAAATAAAGCATCTGTGTTGAGTGAAAGGGAATATAAGAGTTTATTTTGTTAAGAGAAATGTATGAGGTTTACAATTATCCTATTAAATCTCTCTAATATTATGGAAACTTGAAACTTGTGTAAAAAGTTAAATGTTGCCTTGGATGTTGATACATCTTATTAGTTTTTCCTTCATTCATATATTTAACAAAAACAAGTAGGTGAAAGAAGATTAAAGTTCATATGTCCTTTAGTTCTTTTAAAAATATACCTTGTGCAAAGATCATAATTTTTTTTTATTAAACCATATAAATCTATTTTTATAAATGTAAGAAATGTATGTATATTCTATAAGTATGTCATTTTACATTATAAATATGATTGACATACATACTTCAAAGATAAATGTATTATTTTATATACCTATATTATAAATATTCTATTATATATAAATGAAAAACATTATTTAAAAAAAATAAAAATTATATACAATTTATATATATGTAAATAAAAAACTTATTAAAAAAAACATAAAAGAGAGGGATACCTAGCTCCCCCTCCTCTCTTTAAGTTCTTCTAGAAGTTGTTGGTCTCATGAATTTTATTATTTTGCATATTCAATTTAGTAGATTAAAAAAATTAATTGATGAGAATATAAAAGTAGGGTCTGCTATTGTTGAAAAAAGATTATATTCCTATGTATTTTTTTGCAAGAACCCTGCTCTTTTGAAATAGAATGTCTTGCTCTACCAATTTAACTTTTTTAAACTATTGTTGTGTAGACTAAATAGCTCCATGTGGTACTTCAATACTTTCACACCTTGTTATGATTTGCAGAAAGACATCGACCTCTCTCTGCAATTTGTTGGCCCTTGTTTTGCAAATAGATTGCATTCAAACAATTGATTGTTTTGTTTACCCATATATTCTCAAACATTTTATGAAGCTTTTGCAAGATTTTGTTTCTGAAATCTTTTGAATTTTAGGTTTAGTTATCTTCTCGTCATTTATATTGTGAATTGCCTTCAACAGTTTTAGGCTTTTGATTGTTTGTGATTTTGTGTGCTTGTGAGTATTCTTAAGCTTCTACAATTTAAAATTTCACGAAGTCTTTTAGGATTCTACAATTTAAACTTGCACAAAGTCTTAGAGTCTTTTAGGATTTTAGCTTCTCTTATTTTTTGTTTATAGGTTGTTATTCGAGTTAGATAGGAGAATTTAAAGTTGCATAGAGTCTTTTAGGATTTTAGCTTCTCATTTTTTTGTCTACAGTTTGTAGTTGAGTTGGATAGAAGTAAACATTAGTTTACATAATACAATCGGTTGTGGTACCCTTTTATGAAATTCATAATACCAAAAAATGTTCAAATTTATCAACTTGTGCAAGCCTATAGACAACAACTACAACTTTGTCTTGGATTTCAATTATTTCAAAGTTCAATAAATAATATAGTACAAGTGCACTAGCTTGGCCTGCAACAATATAGATATTTTTTCATATTTTTGTATGAAAGACAATAAAGAGTCCAAAGCCTTTTGTTTGAACTCTATATTTTCAAATTGTATTACCCTGGAAGTTCTCTACTTATGCAGCATGTTGTAGATTCTCGCCTTACTTCACTTTTCATTAGAGATTTGCAATCTTCAAGCTCTTGCAGTAACCCAACTTCTATCATTGCACATTAATCTTACCCTTTTCTCATTTATCATGCCTGAATAAAATATACATACAATGCTCCTTTAAAGAAAGGCTTCCATCCTAACGTGTAAGCTACAAATATGCCCTTGGAGTGCATATACAATGCCTTTACATTATGTTCAACAAGAGATTTATTTCTAGAGACCTCTTGTTTGTAGTTTTATTTCTACCAATCAAGAGGTGAAAGTAATTTAGGGACTTACGAGTTATGGACCCACAATGTAACTTAGGTTAGATTCAAGTAATAAATCTAAATATTGGTTTTGTTATAGCATCACATCTTATCCAACTGATTGACTAACGTTTTGTAGTTCAAAGAAAATACATGCACTAAAAATTTCTTCAGTTTTAATGCTCATGTGGTTTTGAACCTATACCCTCTTTATATTGAGAACAAAAAGACTACTAACTATACTAAACATGTTAGTAGAAGAAAACACTAACGATCAATATAATTTGTAAAAAGATAATACATTAATCAATCTATCAAAACTTTATAATGAAGTTCATACTAATAATATATGAATATAAAACAATTACTCAACATAATAGTGATATATTTAATGATTATTTATAGAATTTAAACTTTGTAATCACATTGTATAATACGTATAATAGTGAATTTTTATACTCTACTAAATATTCAAGTTCCCATCAATTAATATATTATTAATCATATTTTCTATATGGCATCAAAGAGTACATCTATTTGTGTACATGAAAACAAAAATATAGATGACAAATTAAACATATTTTTCTAAAAATATGAACTAACTCTAAAAGAATTAAAATTTATCTATTCATATAGTAAAAAAAAATAAAAAAATCTCAAAATAAATTAATACTTCATCAAATATTCCTATTTGATGAAAAATTATAAGCTAGTATTTTATTTTATTTTAAAGTCAATTTCTAACTTTAAAAATTGTTTTTTTTTTGCTAAAAAAACATTAGGTTTTAAGGGCAAAATTTTCAAAATAATGGGCATGAACCATTTTTTCAACTATTTTTTTGACATTTTTTAGGATTGTTTGAGGTGCAATGAAATGGGGAGAGAATTGAATATGGCATGGAGGTTGCAAAAACAAATTATTTGACGCGGTGGCCTCCAAAATGATTAGGAAGTGGTCCCATGGAGGAGTGCTCTCTAAGGTTGGGGTCCCATGCCTCGAGCTCTATTTTGAAGGATTAATTAGAATATATTCTTCAATAATAACCCTGCTTTTTAAGGGGATGCAATTAAGACGAGGCTAAAAATTGCCCCACAAGCTTAGGTTTTTTTCCTACCACTTGTTAATTATATGGGCTTTTTAAATTCTTACCAATAAATATTTTTTATTATTTTATATTTATTTACTTGTTGAATTGAATATGCAAAATAATAAAATTCATGAGACCACCAACTTCCATAAATTTAGGAGCTCAAACTTTTAAGCTACAATTTTGTGCTCCTTGTCAATCACATGAGTTTTTAGAACTCTCACCAAATAATTTTTCTATTATTTTATATTTATCTACTTTGTTGAATTGAATATGCAAAATATTAAAATTCATGAGACCACCAGCTTTCATAAATTTATGAGCCTAAACTATAGTACAAAATCCATGGGACCACCCACTTTAAAATATTCCTAAAAAATCTAAGCAGTTTAGGAAGCCACCCTCCATGGCACCCCACCCTAAGAGTGTGGTCCATGGGAGGACTTCAACATCTATTTTGAAAAAACAAAAATTACAAGATTAATTAGAATCTTTACCTCAACAATAGCCCTTACTTTTTAGTTTGAAAATGTAAGCTCGTTCAATTGGGGTGAGGTTAGAAATTGCCCCATCAACTTAAGTTTTTTTTGCCACTTGCCAATTATATGAATTTTTTTAGGCTATGGTCCTATGGAGGGGGCTTCCTCAAAAAATTCAATTGATGCTACTAGACTTTTTAAGATTATTTTAAAATGGGCGATCCTGTGAATTTTGTAGTGTAGTTTAAGCTCATAAATTTATGGAAGTTGATGGTCTCATGAATTTTATTATTTTGCATATTCAATTCAATAAAATAAATAAATATAAAATAATAAAAAAATTAATTGATGGAAATATAAAAAAGAGTTACTAATGTTGAGGAAAATATTTTATTTAATCCTATCATTTTTTAATGATTTATGATTTATGGAACAACTGCTCCTTCAAAATAGAATGTCGTCTTCTATCAATTTAACTTTAAAGCTATTATTGTGTAGCTTCAATAACTCTCTGGTACTCCAATATTTTCACACCTTGTTATGATTTTCCCAAAAGACATTGATCTCTCTCTACAATTTGTTGGCCCTTATTTTACAAATAGATTGCATTCAAACAACTAATTGTTTTGTTCACAGAGTTATTCTCAAACGTTTATGAAGCTTTTACGAGATTTTGTTTCGCTTTTGACTGGTTGTTATTCTGTGTGCTTGTGAATATTCTTAAGCTTATGCAATTTAAACCTACCCATAGTCTTTTAGGATTTTAGCATTTTTTTTATAGGCTGTTATTTGAGTTAGATAGAAGAATTTAAACTTGCAAGAAGTCTTTTAGGATTTTAGCATCTCATATTTTATTTTTATAGTCTATTATCTGAGTTGGATAGTTATTAGTTTACATAATACAATTGATTGTGATACCCTTTTATGAAATTCATGATACCAACAAATGTTCAAAGCTGTCAGCTTGTGCAAGCTTGTAGACAACAATTGCAACTTTCTCTTGGATTTCAGTTAATTCAAATATCAATAAATAAGATTGTACAAGTGCACTACCTTGGCCTACAACAATATAGATATTTTTTTCATATTTTTGCATCAAACATAATAAAGAGCCCAAAACTTTTTGCTTGAGCTCTATATTTTCAAATTATATTTGCCTTGCTAATGCAGCATGTTGCAAATTTTATCGTTACTTCTCTTTTCATTAGAGATTTGTAGCCTTCAAGCTCTTGCAGCAACCCAACTTCCATCATTTCACATTCATCTTTCCTATTTCTCATTTGTCATACCTGAATGGAATATGCATATAGTGCACCTTTGAAAAAAAGGCTTCCATCTTAACGTGTAAGGTGCTATGCACTCTGAGCACATATGCAATGTCTTTACATTATGTTCAACAAGAGATTTATTTCTAACCACGTCTTGTTTGTAGTTTTATTTTTTTTAGTTTTATTTAAAAAATTATAAGGTTGGGAATAAATTTATTAATAAATTTATTAATTAGTAGACGATAGCATAATATTAAATATTGTATATTATTAAAAGATGTTTAAATTTTAGTTAAACTTTAGATATATATTAAAGATAAGTATTTAAGTTGATCTTTCAAGTATTAGACAAACTAACAAGACTTTCAAATTCAAATTGATTAAAAGATCAAAAATATGGCTTGATGTTATTTTGCCTACAATATACTTACAATTGGTTGAATCCTATGTTACCCGATATTATAGTTTAGCCTCCCATTCTTGTATGGATATGGTTCAGGTCTCGGTTTGGTATGGATACGTCTATGGGTATGCCTAGGGGTATCTGTGGCCATTGGGTCCCAAAAATTTTAAAATATATATTTTAAAACAAAAACTAACCTTAAGACATTTTCAAAACATTTTTATAAAAAAAAAAGTGTTACCTCCAAAGCCCCATGAGGGATGCTACCCCCCTCAACCTGTAATGTCCTATTCTAAAAATTCCTTATTTTTACCTTAAATAGATATTCCATACTCATAATAATACTTGCATCATTAATTATAAATATTAATTTAACTTTAAACTAATAATTTTGATAATTATTAACTTTGAATTTAAAGTTTAATACAAATTTGAAAATATTAAACTTATATTGTGCTGTAATCTTTCCTCCAATCTGTAGCTTCTTCAATTGTATAATTGTCTAGAAATATCTCCTAAATTTCTATCTAAAGTTAAAGGATTTTCATCCACTAACTTGGTAAGAGAAATTAAGAGATGGAAAATTACACAACTCTATTGAGGTCTCCACTGATCTCATCACATAAGAAAATTGATTACAATGAGGGGTTGACAAGAAATTGGGATTAAACTCTTGAGTGTGTTGACTTAGACATTATTGTTGCACAACTTGCTAGAAATCAGACAACTTGTTGGAGTACAATACCACTGAGAGGGGGGAGGGTGAATCAGTGGTATACCAAGTATAAAATAACCTTGAATTAATCTTTCAAAACTTTGATCATATAAAATGCAAGATCAAAACAGTTCCACTATCAAGTGCAGCATCATGTATGTAAAGTTGTTTAAGCTTGATTTAACATAAAGAACATAGGCAAATCATAAAAGCTGTAGACACCATAGAAACTCAAATGCTGAAAGATACTTAAGATTGAATGTTTAAACATGAAGATCATACGCTTAAAGGTACACAAGACTAAAAGTTTGAACATGAAGACCAAATAGACCACAAATAATGAGAAACCATAACACTGTGATTTATGAGTGGAAAACCCTCATGGGGATAAAAAACAGATTAACAGAACCTCACTGGCTTAATAAAATCTCACTAATTACAGAGCCTCACTGGCTTGATTAATAGCCTCATTGGCTTTTCATTGTGCCTTGCTGGCAAAGGAACCTCACTGGTTACAAGTACAACTGCCTCACTAGTAATTACAGTGTTCCACGGGGACGCGTCCCCCTAGAAAAACCACCTGTTTTCGAGATGGGGACGTTTCCGAGACGGGGAGATGCCTAGGAAACGTCCCTCCGTCGTCCCCCCGTTTCTCCACCGTCCCCCCCGAAGTCCCCCCATCCCCCCGAAGTCCCATTCTGGGAGACTTCAGGGAAACTTCTAGGAGACTCCAGGGAAACTTCTGGGAGACTTCCAGAAGTCCCCTCCACCCAAGGAAACTTCTGGGAGACTCAAGGGAAACTTCTAGGAGACTCCAAGGAAAATATGGGAGACTCCAAGGAAACTTCTAGGAGACTTCCAGAGGCATGAGGCCATTAGCCTGGAGCCATTTACTATTAGCATTTACTATTTTGTACTTTGTTTTTGAAGTTTTGAAGTTTGAACATTGATGATACAGGGATAGTTGATTGTAATTATGATTCATGAATCATGATTATGAAACTCAAATTATGAAACATCTAGTTCTTGTTGCATTTTCCAATGTCTATATTTTCATTTTGATTTTCAATGTTCAGTGGTTCACTAGTTCAATGAAATGATATATCATTGCAATATGTTATTGTGTTTAAACTTTAAACTTTTAAGTTTTAAGTTTTGTTTTTATGTGTTAACTTTACTTATTCCTTAGGCTTCTACAGTTATATAACTATATTGTTATACATCTTTTTATAACTAATTTTTTAAGTACTATATGTATTTCAGCGCCACTCCCCCACCACCACCCCGCCGCCGTCCCCCCGCCGTCCCCAAACTTAGGCCCCCCGTCTCCCATCTCGGAAACGCGTCCCCTGCCGTCCCCCCGTCCCCGTCCCTAAAACTCCGTGGAACACTGAGTAATTACAACTTTCACATCAAAATGATTCTATAAATAAAAAGACAGAGTATAATCTTTGTTTCACTGCAAACACTTCTTGTTTGTCTCATTTTCATTGGAGACACAAGAATCTTTAAGTTTGTAAATGTAATTACAATCTGCACTTAAAGTGCTTTTCAACTTTCATAAAAGATTGTTCATTAATACTTTCAGCATAAAAAAATAACAATAACTCTTAATAGAGTATAAATCTCATATCTTCTCGAACCCACATTCGGTGACTTTGTCACTGATTTATAATCACCAAAGTACCGAATGCCTTTCACAAAAAATTTGTAACTGTCATTCACAAACTGCCACCTCAACGTTTATAACAGCCTTCTACTATCAACGTAGGACAGCTTTTGTGTAGTTTCAAACAGCTGTTTTACACATGCATAATGTTCAATGATGCCCATTTAAGTTTCAATACATTAAGCACAAATATGCACAAATGTGAAGTTGACATGCTGCCCAAGAATAGGGTATAAAACTACAGTTAAAGTTCTTTTCAAAAACAAAAAACCGACACCCTTATGCATTATCACTTTTGTGTCTAAAACATAAACCTGTGTACCACTATATGTCAACCCACTGCGTTAAGACCATGTCAAGTTTGAAACTCAAAAGATATTGACATTAAAACCATAAGAAACCCTTATGAGACTTGACAGTTATAAACATTTGAAACATCATGAATACTACGAGAACCCAAGTCAACACAAAGACCAAGACAAGATGAAACCCAAAACCAAAAACGAACAGTTGTAACAATATGCAACATAACCCCTTTAGAAACAGCAAAAACCTTAGAGACATTATCTCAAACAGAAACCTCATAAACAACAAACTAGCTTTGACTTCCTTAATCAATGCATTTCTTAATCAACAAAAAAACAAACTAGGGTTTAAAACAGGTTTACCAAATTTGAATGAAATCGAGATTACTTATTGAAGCTGAGAACAAATTTCCCCTGCCAGAAAACAACACCTTGCTGCCGCCAAACCACCATTGCTTCAAGCCCTAGCTTGTCCAATATACTCACCAACAAACTGCCTTTGAGCTTAGTCGACAAAGACTTTTAGGGTTATGATGGTGTCAAAACTTTATCATTATGTTTTCTCATTTAGCATGAAGACCGAAACATTATAATGCTATATCATTGTGTCGGCCTTTATTCCAAGACACCATGTGGTAAATTCAAAACATTATTGATGCCTAGTCAAATAACCATGATAATCCAACATCATCCAAATGTCAACCAAGGACAAAAACACCATATGCCCTTCAAGTAATTACCAACTCAAACTAACATCTATGCAAATTGACATCAATGCCAAATCCACACAATGCCAAAGGTCAAAGGGGTCAACAAACTTCCCCTTTGGCATTGATGTCAAACACCCTGTCACTGCCATCAAAAAAGTTATCATCTGCATAAGTATCAAAAGATGTCACTGCCAAATGCCTGAGAAATGAAATCATCATGAATAATGAAATAGCAATATCATCAATATCCCAACAGTTATCCAGGTAACCAAGAACAGCATATATCACAAAGTGATTAGCACCCACTGTCCACAAAGTGTGATGTAATTAGCATCAAACGAATCACCGTCCAAGCATAATATGATAAACTGAAACAGATGTAGATTAGCACCAATGAATTGAAATCCACAAACAGCAGTGCTTTTCTCTCCCTTTGACAACAATGCCAAAGGCCAAGGACAACAAAAACTGTGAGAAGATTGTCTTGAAAACCGACACAACTGTATCAAAACAAACAGAGCAGTGTGATTAATGATTACCAAATGGATTGCTAAGTATCAACTGTAAGACCAACTGTATAATGCTACCACTGTCCTCAGTGCAAGCCATGTAGCAACTGAAATATCAACCCAACTGTCAAATGAACAAGGGCAGAGTACCAACAACAATGTGTGAATATTAGCAAAATGGACCACCAACAATGTGACCAACTGAAAAGTATCAAACAGCAAGTACCAACAGTCATAACCAAACTGATAAAGCAATGTTTGACCAAACCAAAACAAATGTCAGCTGTGGAATCTGGGTAAAGGAATCAAGAACTAAAAACACCAATTGGATAATCCTCATGAACTGCTGTCACAGGGAACATCAAAGCACTGTTAGACCACTTTATATAGATACCACTATCAAATCAGTAATCACTGTTATAATGCAGAATACTGGCAATTCACACATGCCACCAAGTATGGAATATGACAACCATGTATATCACTGCCATGCCAAAAGAGTATTGCAACTTTCACTGTATATCCAAGGTGCAAGACTATGAGAAGGGATCACAAACTGAAACAAGAAGGCATGGTGTCCAGTCTGTCATCACTGTCACATAAATGCATCACACATACACTGTGAATCAAAACTGACTGAAGAGTCGAATGCAGAAAATAGAAATGTAATGGCAACAAAATGAAACACCAGGGATAAGGAATAATCTGTGAAACTCCCCCTGAAACCATGGGTAATACCAAGTCATTATTCACAAGAAACTGTCCACAAGGTATCTTGAAGTGTGTGTTGTCATGTCAAGTTAACAACTGTCAACTCAAGTACCATCAAATACAGCAAATGACTGTTAGATTCTCGTTCGAGTTCCAAGCAAGTTGCAAGGCATTAGAAAGCACTTTCATGCATGGTACTGGTATCAAAAAGAATTCAACACCTGTCACATAAGCTGCACAAAGAAGAAACAGACCACTGCCTTAAGTCAGCACTCTTCAACCTTACTTATCAATAACATTACCAACCGATTGAACAAACACACCACTACATGAAAATGAGAACAGATCCTGGCATAGGAAACACTGTCTAAATGCACTTGCTCATGAACAGTATTCGTACTCTGATTCCTTGAGTAACCTTAATCATGATGAACTGTTGATGATCTTTTCCAACCATGTAAACCAAGAAGCATTAGCACTGAACCGTCAATAAAATGTAATGTCATCAAACAAGATCTCACTACTGTAAAGAAAGATGACAAACTAGCACTGATGGTTGTTCAAGCCACCACTGTCAAAGGTAACTGCATACAATGTTTGCCTTTACACTGCTTGAATAGATAACCTCATAGAAAGGAAACGCTTTAAACACAATCATCAAGAAGAATGCATTGTTATCAGTCTAGCATTGCACCATAGATAGAGAAGCATACCACATCAACTGTCAAAGATTGTGAACCTGTAAATGAGCTTCAAAGAAAGCAAGGAAATGTCAACATACAGAAGCTAAAGTATGAAGGACCAAGACTGTAATTATACCCATAATTTGGTCAAAACTGTGATTTGTCTCCTGTCCACAAAGCAACATTCAATGGTTTGTTTATTCATACTGTTCTAGCAAGGAGACTGTCAAATGTTACTATCAAAGTTGCAGCCCACTGTCAAAGACGATACCACACTGTTCATGGTCATTTATCACTTTGTCTTGTTCATTTAGTGTCATTGGTACTGTCACTCATTCTAATTACACAACAATGTTTCCAATGGTTCAGACACTATTCCAAGCATTGAAGAATATACGCAAAATAGTAACAAAGACAGTACATACATATCACTGTCATGCATAGCACTTGGAAACATAGTCAAGATGAAAACAGTGTTATCATGTACCTTGACTGAGAAGGTAAACCTTTCACCATCCTTACCTTTGCACCTCATCAATCACTGCCAGACCAATACTAATTGACTGATGGATTCCAATATCACTGTCTAAATACTTGATGACCAGTAAATAACACCCAAGCTGTGCAAACTGCATACTCACTACACAACCATTATGTGGAGGATCATTAGACAAACATTCAGTCACTGTTATGCAAAGAGGCTAAAGCAAAAAAAGGACCAAAGGTCATCCAATAGATACTGTCAAATTGCATTGTCAAGGCATGTAAAAGTGACAAATTCACTGTCAAAACATTGTTAATGTCAAACCCACTGCACGGCATGATTGTGTAAACTCACTATCTCACTACCACTATCAAAGAGTAAAGCAAAACACCAACCACCTTGTCATGCCTTCAACAAAAGAACACTGCACTGTGCATTTGCAAGAAGAACCAGTCAAGACAAAAAGTAACCACTGTGCATACTGTTATGATACATCACCACATTAATAGGCATATGCAAGATGATGCTCAACTCTCCACTCCATTGTATAGGCAAGAAGAGATTGAGCAAGAAGACTCAGTAAACTGTTAAATTACTCCTTAAAGTTTTGACAGATCATTTGCAAGCTAATAATGGCACTGGAATACCATTGGCACAACAAGACCACTATGTAAGAAACACCATTGAGAGCAAGAACACTACTTACAGATCATAATCAATAGACACATCACTGTCATTGATCAATCCACTCATGTCTCAGACACATGGTCAAGCAACATTACCACACTGACCATCAAAGATCCATACTATATTATCAATACAGCCAAAAAAACTTTTGTGCTTCAACCTGTTCTTTATCCAAGTCCAAAACAAGGTGTTCTTCACATGTGCACTGTCTATTGTCAACTTTCCAAACAATGACAAACTGCTGTTAGTTCAATATTGATTCAAATATCTATGTGCATACTCCATCCTGTCCAAATTTGAAGAAAAGAAAGAGATCACAGCAGACCACTGGCACATTACAATAACCTGTCACTAACAAGGTACTGTGGGACTGATAACTACTAGCAGCTGAGAGCATGACTGTTAGACAAACAAAGCTACTGCCCTAAGCATAAAAGCACTGTCTCAGTCAACCTTGAATCATCCATGTGCACTGCAATAGACCAAACAGGTGAAGATTTAAAGAACTTGTCTTACAAACCAGACCTTCATTATTTTCACCTAGGGATAAAAAATATGACATTGAACATCTCCCCCTAACCTCATGCTTCCCTTTAAGCACTAATAGATGCCACTTGCGCAGTATGCACAAGTTTAGGCTCATTCTTTTCTTGACTTTGGTTTCTTCTCCAAACCATCTTCTCTAATTTCTTCTTGTCATCAGATGCTTGTGACTTTGAATTTTTCTTATGTAAGAAATCATTTTTTCTCTCATGTTTCACAAACTTAGTTCTACAATACTTTGCAACATGACCATGGTTATGACATTTATAACATATTACATTCATATTCTCGGAGAATGAATATTGACTCCTTTTAGACCGTCTTCTATAATAACTTGCTTTATGCCCATAACCATTACATGAATAACAATAACTAGGAAATGAATAGTTGTACCTCATTGATTGATCTTGCCAAGTAGGTGGAGATCGTATGAACCGGTTGGCTCTACTTCTTCTTCCTTTGTTGATGTCCTTGAACTGTCTATTATCAACAATCTAGGGGCAGCAGAATGATAATTTAAATCTATCTTCGTTCTTGGTGTTTTTCTGACTCCAGAACTTTGTCCTTCTACAAAGCCCAAACCAATAACGTCTTCGTGATGTTTCTGCTTACTTAACATCTCATTCAACTTGCTGGTGCTCTCATCAAATTTCTGATTCTTTTCTAACTGCTTTCTAACATTCTCAAGATCTTTCCTTAGAGAGACTATTTCTCCTTCAAGCTTTTGGCATTCAACTTTTTTGACTTCCAAATCAGACCTTGTCATATCTGCTATCCTCTTGTTTTCTTCAATCTCTAATTTCAGATTGACAATTGACAATCACATCATCTTTTACAATGTGTTCTTTTAACAGAGAATTTTCCTCTAGTTCTTTTCTTAGAGACAACACTTCAATCTCTAACTTTTGACAATCTTCCATTTTGGTTTGCAAGTTTATGCTAGTAACTTCTTCAACTCTTCTAGACTCTGCCAGTTGCAACTTTAGATCCCGATTCTCCTTTCTGAGTTTCTCAATCTCATTAAGGGCATAAATAAGTTCACCTTCAAAATCAATTTCACATTCATCTTCAACATACTCTTGTTCAAAATCACTTACTAAGTGATCTCCTTCTTTGTCTACACTCTTCACTACAAAATCATCTTTTGTACTAGGTTTAAGTGGTGTTTGTTGTTCAGCATTTTGTTGGGTATTTCTTTTTTCTCTGTTTCTTTTACTTTTTTCCATAACGAGTACTCCACTACTAGGAACCCCTAGGTTAGACTTATGCAAGGTTATGGCTTTGATACCATTGAGAGGGGGTGTGAGGTGGGGTGAACCAGTGGTATACCAATTATAAAATAACCTTGAATTAATCTTTCAAAACTTTGATCATATAAAATGCAAGATCAGAACAGTTCCACTGTCAAGTGCAGCATCATCTATGTAAAGCTGTTTAAGCTTGATTTAACATAAAGAACATAGGCAAATCATAAAAGTTGAAGACACCATAGAAACTCAAATTCTGAAAGATACTTAAGAATAAATGTTTAAACATGAAGATCATAAGCTGAAAGGTACATAAGACTAAAAGTTTAAACATGAAAACCAAATAGACCACAAATAATGAGAAACCATAACATAGTGATTTATGAGTGGAAAACCCTCATAGGGATAAAAAAAACCACTCGAAAAGATTGTCTCACTGGCTTAATAAAATCTCACTGATTACAAAGCCTCACTGGCAAAGCCTCACTAGCTACACGATATGCCTCACTGGCAAAGGAACCTCACTGGTTACAAGTACAACTGCCTCACTAGAAAATACAACTTTCAAATCAAAATGATTCTACAAATAAAAAGACAAAGTATAATCTATGTTTCACTGCAAATACTTCTTGTTTGTCTCATTTTCATTGGAGAGACAAGAATTTTTAAATCTGTAAATGTAATTACAATCTGCACTTAAAGTGCTTTTCAACATTCATAAAAGATTGCTCATTAATACTTTCAGCATAAAAAAATAACAATAACTCTTAATAGAGTATAAATCTCATATCTTCTTGAACCCACATTCAGTGACTTTGTCACTGATTTATAATCACCAAAGTACTGAATGACTTTCACAAAAATTCTATAACTGTCATTCACAAACTGCCACCTCAACGTTTATAACAGCCTTCTACTATCAGCGTAGGACAGCTTTTGTGTAGTTTCAAACAGCTGTTTTACATATGCATAATGTTCAATGATGCCCATTTAAGTTTCAATACATTAAGCACAAATATGCACAAATGTGAAGTAGACATGCTGCCCAAGAATAGGGTATACAAACTACAGTTAAAGTTCTTTTCAAAAACAAAAAACCGACACCCTTATGCGTTATCACTTTTGTGTCTAAAACATAAACCCGTGTACCACTATATGTCGACCCACTGCATTAAGACCATGTCAAGTTTGAAACTCAAAAGATATTGACATTAAAACCACAAAAACCCTTATGAGACTTGACAGTTATAAACATTTGAAACATCATGAATACTATGTGAACCCAAGTCGACACAAAGATCAAGACAAGATGAAACCCAAAACCAAAAACGAACAGTTGTAACAATATGCAACATAACCCCTTTAGAAACAGCAAAAACCTTTGAGACATTATCCCAAACAAAAACCTCATAAACAATGGACTAGATTTGACTTCCTTAATCAATGCATTTCTCAATCAACAAAAAAACCAACTAGGGTTTAAAACAGGGTTACCAAATTTGAATGAAGTCAAGATTACTTGTAGAAGCTGGGAACAAGTTTCCCCTGCCAGAAAACAACACCTTGCTGCCGCCAAACCACCATTGCTTCAAGCCCTAGCTCGTTTAGTATACTCACCAACAAACTACCTTTGAGCTTAGTCGACAAAGATTTTTAGGGTTATGATGGTGTCAAAACTTTATCATTATGTTTGTTCATTTAGCATGAAGACCGAAACATTATAATGCTATACCATTGTGTCAACCTTTATTCCAAGACACCATGTGGTAAATTCAAAACATTATTGATGCCTAGTCAAATAACCATGATAATCCAACATCATCCAAATGTCAACCAAAGACAAAAACACCATATGCCCTTCAAGTAATTACCAACTCAAACTAACATCTATGCAAATTGACATCAATGCCAAATCCACACAATGCCAAAGGTCAAAGGGGTCAACACTTGTATAGTACATGGCTAGTGGAAGTAACATTGTAACTCATTGTGGTTCAAGTGAAATTGAACCAAATATTGACTTTGATGCTTTTTATAAAGAGCAATATGAAGATTTTTTTATTGTGTATTAGAACTCACCAAATTTTGAATTTATGAGTATTTTCATTTTTGCAAACTATGAGGTATTTAAATATTTTGTTGATTCCCAATTATGAGTATCACTATTTCATATAGACCGGTATCTTAGGTTGAACCTCAATCTGGACCACACATACACTAAGTGTTTGTAGGATTGGACTACATAGTCTGCATCAGCTTGCACCTTCACACCCACAAGATTGACATTTACTCCTCCCACAAATTTCAACAAATAAATGTTAGTCTAGGTTAGTCATGAATATATTTATACATGCTCAATTTAGCCAGATGTAAGCATAATTGACATGATAATTCCACAGCCCATGTAAAATAAAATAAACCAGGTTCATTAATGATCATTACCTTAATTGTCTACATACACATAGGCACACGTGTACACACACCCCAAAATAAAACAACACAATTGGCAACTGCCCTAGTCCAGATTATGTTAGAACTAAGGCTGTCTTAGAAGTTGGTTTTGTGGGGATGTGACAATTCTTTGGAAGAACCACTATTTTTTTTATTGGTTGTTTTCAATTGTAATTTGTCTACCTCCTACTACTTTTGTCTCAAATAAACTTCAACTTGACAGTTTTATATTTCCCCTCCCTCCAAAGAGCATTGTTGTCATACAACCCTTTGCACTTCCCCCAAATTGACTTCAGCTTGATTGCTCATTTCCCCTTTTGAAAGGCCTTGAGCATGTCCTCCTAAGATTTCAAACATATTTGAGACAACAATATTTTGACCCTATTTGAGAACCTAATTCCACCTACTATTTCTTGTTGAAGACGTATTTTTGCTTTGGTTGTGATGAATGTGAGTTCAGCGCTTTGAGGTGCTTGAAGCATATTATGATCTTTTTGCAGTCCTTAGCAAACTGGCCATATTCAGAATATGGCATTTATTACATTTGAAGGGCAACAGGTTATAATCAAATTTCTGCATAAATGCCTATTCATCTAGATTTAATTCAATGGCTTCAAGGAAACATTTCTTCAAATCTACTTCCACATAGATTCAAAAACATGCAAAGTTGTCTTTTGGCTCAGCCCAAAGTGCTACCAATGGTAGCCAAAGATTTGTATCCTTAAACATCAGAAGCAGATGGGGAAGTTTCACCTAAACAGAAACTACATAGGACATATCTTTAGCAGGATCAAAATCGATGAACCAATGTTTTAAAATATAATCCTCTTACCACTTCTAAAAATCAGATCTATGTCCTCTTTTAGCTTAAAAAAGGATATGGAAACTTTCTCCACAAAACCAAATGTTCATGCTGGAGATTAGTTCAATTATCCATGGTTTTAGGTCTTAGCCAAAGACCCATACACTATTAAAAAAGCAAAAGTTTTTTTATTTAAGAGAATCATCACTGAATGTAACTTTAGATACCATTAGCATTAGCCCCTACAGCTGCTAAAAATTCAAAATCATGGAGTTCAAAAGCAAAGCCGCAAGAATTGCCTGTAGAAAGATCTTAAGATAGACCAGACATCTTTGTGTTTGCAGCTGCTGCCACCATGGCCACTGCTGCGAGCAGTGTGTGCATTGTTTTCATGCCCTAATGAAAGGTGTTTTCTTGCCCTGAAAAGTGTTTCGCTTCCGACATTAGATCAATCCTCATCATTGCCACAATGTTTTTTGAAAAAGCAAAACCTATGTCATTATCATTCAGACAACAAAAGTTTATAACCTGTATATTCTTCATCTGTAAGGAAGAAGTTTGTAAATCATAATCAGAAGTGATTTTATTTGATTAAAAAAGATACACTAGTACTCCATATTCATCTTAGGGAAATCAACATAATATCAACAAGTAACAAAGATTACAACAATTCCAACTGCATATTATTCCAGGTGAAAAGGTAGGATGGCCATAGTAAAGTAGGGAAGTTTATCGACGCTACTAAAATAAACCAAAACCACATTGATCAACATAACAATGTAAGGTATTTACAGACATTTCTTAGCAATATATATTGTGTATTTACAATCAGGAAAATGTGGAATGAGCTATCTCTCAAAAGGTCCCAAAGATATCCATTGGGACCATATAATAAGGTAGCGAAGTTCATCTATACTACTAAAATAAACCAAAAACACATTCATCAACATAACAATTTATGTAGAGTATTTACAGACATTTCTTAGCATTATATATTGTGTATTAACAATCAAGAAAATATGGAGTGAGCTATCTCTCTCGAATAAGGTCCCAAAAATATCCATTGGGTTAGGTTGAAAGATCCCATTGTCTATATGCATTGTAACTCTACATTATTTCGCTCACACATTGTTTTTCTTTCTTTTTATTGATTTTACATGTGGAATTCACTTGCATTGATCAATACATAATGTATACTCAAGTTCAATTGATTTGTCAATAATATAACTTCAAAATTAATTTACAAATAATGGTTGGTCATTTTAACAATTTAATGTTCGATTTATCATGATTTCAAAATTAAAAATCACCCATCCATCCAAATTAAAAATCATGATTTCATTGTTTGATTATCATGCAGACAAGAAGGCTTTAGATATACTCATGACAGCATAATTGAATGGCTGTTTCATACATTACATTACCCGATGGAGCTTGAATCTTGACTATCATTAGAAACATGTATTGATGTCTACAAGTCTTTCCAGTATTGTTGCATTATAAATTTATAATTGAGGTCCATGCAAATGCAAAACTGTGATTATACATCAGGTACTAGAAGACTTACCTACATTGTAAATTGCAAGGGAGAGATTTGCAGCAATTTTTGGTAACAGTACAAGCATCTGAAAACATGTGTGGATTTCATCAATGTCAGAGGCCTACATCACTTTCTCTCTTCGGTTCTCTAAAACTATTCCTTGAGACACTGATTTCCCAATGTTTTGTTGTGGTAAAGCAACTATTCCATTATTACAATCTTGCAGATAGCTACTGATAGTTTTTAATTTTGTTTTTGAAAAATTGTGAAGGCAGGCATGTTTATAGGTTCGTTCTAAGGTAGGAATTTCCTTAGTGACTGAATTTTAGATCAATCACTTTCGCAGGAAGATGTTTTCCAAAGATCTGTTAATAGCATGCATAGAAGTTCATGTTCAACACTTACATGAGCTACTACAAATTTTGTTTTCGGGTGCTGTCATCAAAACAATATTGCATGTTTCTATTTGTTGTGCATTAATATGCCCTTTTTCAAGTTTACCAGTTTATTTTTTTGTGTTTGTATTGATGGATTAAATGTATCTACACTACTCGATGATGGTAAGAGACAAACAATAAGTCATATAAGGTATCTGTGACTAGATCATGTTTACAAAAATGTAACTATTTGATAACAGAGAATGAAAATGGCTTTTACTGTCAGATGCATGTGAGACTCCACTACATACTTGCTTATAGGCCAGGGGAGAGTTGGCATAATCCCACCACAGGACATCAAAAAAGTGGCAACAGATTGCTTGATTGGTATAGTAATCTCTTTGGGCCAGGGGGGTTGCCTATCCACCCTTGGGCTTAGAAAGAGGAAATACTCTTTGGGCCAGGGGGGTTGCCTATCTGCCCTTGGGCTTTGAAAGAGGAAATACTCCGGGCATCCCATTGCGGCTTCATCTCCAATCTTCCCAATGGTTGATTATTGGAGTGGATAATAACCTTAAATTCGTGTTGATAGTTACTTATCTGTTTTAAGATCATTGAACCTTATGTATGCTAAATAATTTAAGGATGTTGCAAATAGTACAAATGATCAAACTAATTGTTTATGAATTATAATATTGACTAATGTTATTGCAGGGCTAAAACCGGAATCTATTGGTAAGTTGTAATTTAATAAGATATACTTCTTACTTTTCCATTGAAATTGTGATTTTAGGGCAAAATCTAAGTATAACCAAAAGGGGTCATTACATAGGGGTATTGGATATGAAAATTGTAGCATGCTTAAAAATGTGTATAATATGGACACATCCCTGGGGTTTGTGGGTCGTTGTCCAGAATGGGACGTCTGGGGTATGGCAATAATGGTACAATTTCCATTCAAGATGGTGAAGACATTAAGATTCTCTGTCTATGCTACAAAATGCTGTACAGCAGTACAACTTTGTATGAATTTGAGCTTCTTTTATTTATATTGTTTACATAAATGATAAATTGCAACTTCTTTTACTCTTTTTTGTACTTAATTTTTCAAAGATTAATTTTCATATATTATTTTTACCATCATCCACAAAATCTGAAAAAAAACATCTCTATCTCCAAAACCCATCCACCTGTTCACAAAACTCTAAAAAACACTGTTAAAAACATAATTTTGAGAGACCATGCATCTGTGGTAGACTTGCAAAGTCCTAAGTTGAGCCAGCAGCAGCAAGTTTAGTTGCCTTGACTCAGTTAATTAAATTTTTTTGACAGAAACCTACAGAGCCTTCTACATTTTGTATTTTTTGGTAGAACTTGTCTGAGACTCGATCAATCTTGGACCCACCTTGTTTCAAAAACTCAAAAAATAATTAAAAATTCTAGACACAAAAACCTAAAACACTCATCTTCATTTTCAGCATTTATTTATTTAGCAGCAGCTTCTTTAAATCCTCGGCAGTTTGTTTGATCTATGAATGATCTTAAGTTCATTAAACCATGAGCAATTTCTCCAATTGAGTACCTCCTAGGTGCAACACAGCAACCAGTCCATTGAAATTTTAAGGTTTGCAACTTGTTCCAGATTTTTGAGAGGATTTGCATTTTTTATTCATGTAATTTGTCTCTTCTTTTCTAAAGCCGACCTCAGCACTATTTGCTCAAAAGTGTTTTTTTAACACTACCTATATATATATAGCAAATTTTAAATTTTTAAACTTGGTGCCAAAGGTGGCCCATGGGCACTAAATTGTGAAAGATATATTTCCAAGTTATTTTCTTCATTTTGAATCTTGATCATCATGAAATAAGTATTTACTGCTGTTTGTATTGGAGTGATCCGGTTCAGGGACGAAACCCCTTGGACAAAATCGAGTGAGGTGAGGACAAAAACTCTCTCCTCTTCAATTCCGCGCAGGGGTTACAGCTGTACTGATTGGTAACTATGGTATTTTCAGGGATACCTGGCGTTAGGGTATTTATTGGCAAATTATTCAGAGCATACTCAGGCTGTAAGCCACAGCACCAAACATCTAGAAGAGAGGTGCCACCATTGTCATCTAATCCGCTTCTGGGAGAAGAACCACCAGTCCTTGGACATTGGAGATGAATTTCTTGCAGACCTGAGTGCTTTCAGCCGCTGGCTAACAGGGCGAACTCCCTGCAGACCTGGGTGAAATCATAACTAACTCCTATCAGCTGTCCTGAAGGTCATTAGGAGGCAAATTGGATCTGGATGCTAGTCCTGGTGTTATCACCATTGGAGGGAAACACTACAGACTGCTGATTATAGTTTAGACTGGGTAAGATTGCCATACAGACCTGGAAAAATCGTCTTACAACCAAGACCTGGATTTGAGGAACCTGCACCAGTTAACTAGCTTCCATTTGACAGTAAAAACTACCCTTATTTGTTTATATTAATCTTAATTTCCTTGCCAGGCGTGAATATCAGATCAGGGCAGATTGGGGATAATCACCTACTTGTCCTAGCATGGATCGCCAGGGTTAATTAGGGCATAAGTGTTAGATCTGCACAATAGCTATCAGGCATTTGTCACTGCCTATTGATGTAAACTATTTTACAAACTTATACAGCCTATGATTTCCAGATTTGTGAGTGCAGTCTGTTTATTTCTTTATATAATTCTGTAAACTCCTGTGCATTTACCTAAGGTACATTTCAGTTGTAAACTTCTGAATTGGAAATAATGTAAAACCAATTTATACTGAAATACAGTTTTTTAATTTGTTGTGCCAGAGCCTGAAATTGAACTGGTTAGTGTCAGTCCTAAAACTTTGCTTAAACCCATTTATTAACTGACTTCCAACTAATAATGTTTTGTGATGTTGCCCAATTGCTGATGAACATCCTTTGTAAATGGAAAAACCTGCTGTTCTGCTTTACTGATTTCATGTATTCTTTGAAGGACTTATATGACATCTTACGACAATTTTGACTCCACTGTTATAAATGGTTTTAAATCAAACCCATAATTACGACTTCTTGAATATTTGGGGAAACTTGTTTGCTGAACATTATGTATAATCATCCACTTCTTGCACTAGCATAATTCACATTTGGAATATAATGATAAAAGCTCTGTGATGACTTCAAATGTAACAAAACTTCTATCTATTAAATGTTCACTTACATCAGACTTAAATGGCTGCAGTGATAGCATTTAGCTCACATAAAGCATTTAATAACTACAATGCATACCTTTCATGAAGAGCAACTAGACACAGAACGCAGGGCAGAGGGAATACCGACATAGCTCCTGTTGTTGAATATAGCACCTAAAGGAATTGAAAATGCTCATGACAGCTGGATGGAGAGGGTTTGCACCTTCTGCCAAAGACTAGATCAATATATTTGTTGTGGTCTTTGAGACCTCACTCTCACTTTCTCCATCCAAAATTATATTTTGTTGAGCTGTACGTTTGGAGGCGTCAGAGATGGCATTTTCATAAATTGTCCACAGTATTTTAGATTCAGGATGCCCTTTTATGATATTGTTAACAAACCTTGTCTCTGTCATCATCATTACCGTCAACAGAGGAAGCTCAAGGGCATTGATGGATTTGATTTTCTGCCAAACCAGAAACCTGGGCTTCAAAGTCTTTTCCAAACTGCTTTGCAGCAAAGCAGGTTGCTTCACTACATAATTTGCAGGGAGCCCCATGGTATTAACTAGAAAATTAATCTTTTCACGAATATTTTTCTTGGAGAATTCTAAGACTAGAGGGACAGCCCCAAATAGTTGCCAGGTTTCTTCTGCCGACAGGCCGCAGAGCTTGAGATTCTCTATATTGGCCTCTAACGTTTTCGTGCTTCTCAAAGCCACTATACCTACAATATATTTATACATTTTGCGTTCTTTGTCAGCGCCAATCTTGTGAATGAGATCCATCTGTGCAGGCGTTAGAGACGTGCGCGAGAGAACATTCGGATATAGCCGTAAGAAGATTAAGAGCCCTGTACCACAAAAAGCCCATCCTTCCCAGAAAGCAAGCGAGGGCTTCAGGGTCTTCTCCAAGCTATTAGTGATAATTCTTGGTGCTCTCGCCAGGGCTTTAACGAGCACTTCCTGGGACTGAAATACATTCTTCAGAAACTTCATCTTGGGAAGAAGGTGGTTGTTGAGGCTTTGTGAAAAAATGTGTGGATTTCTACTCAAAATTTTGGCCAGGTTTCGATCCACAATACCGAAATCTTCCAGCAGTTTGATCTTAGGTTCCAATATTCTTTCTGCAATTCCGAGAATTGCGGGATTTGTCCTCACCATATAGGCAATTTGAACTTCACTGCAGCCATGCTTTTTCAATGACTGAATAACCTTCTCTGCGTTGTTGAGGGTTTGAAGCTTCTGCAATTTGGGGAACAACTTGAAAATCCGAATGATGTCAGCCTCAGACATGTGAAGTTTGGAGGAGGCAAAGTGTGAAAAGAGGGTCTGCGAATGAGCTTCTGTTGAGAAAAAATTGCGAAAATGGAATGGGTGTAGAACAAACACTTTGCAGCAGAAATTGGAGATCATGGGAGCTGCTGCAACAACAGACAGTTTGCGGCATAACATGGTCATGGAAGCTGCGGCGACAACAAAGGAAGGGGAAGTGTTTTATTTTAACAAAAAAAAATATTTGTTTTATAGTATGGTAATAAAAAAAATTGTTGTCTAATTTACGCCGAAGTTTACGCCGAAGGCGTATCCTATTATGAAGTGAGCGAAACTGTTTTTTACGCCCTACGGTTGAGATCATCCTGGAGACTATTGTAATGATCGCAGCCGTTGAGCACAGACGTGTGTATTGACGGAATATCAAACGGTGAAAAAACATTCATTCGTCTCCAGCGTTTTCACGCCATCACCGTTTCTCACGCCGTGCTTTACTTTCTCGCCGCTATTAATGCCCCTTCATCGGCGCGCCGTCCGTATCAATGCAAAACGATAAAGTGAATCTAACATTTTTTTGGCTGTTTTTTCCCGTTTTTTGGCTGCTTGCCCCGTCGCTATTGGTTGCCGGTCCCCCAAACTCTTTCTCGTCGGTATTGAGTTTCCACTGCTCCAATTTGGCGAGGTGTCAGCCTGAAAAGAAGGGTTCGATAAGGGTTTTAGTGTACGTTTATTAAAATGAAAATTACGGCCAAGATCCTAATAATGAGCGCATTTCGGTTTACTGTTTCACTGCTTTGACAGACGCAATGTTTTTTCTTTAATTATTGCTATGAGCGGACAAGATAAATGAGCAATCAATTATTTATGGTTGTGTTTATTTAATCTACGAAATGAATCTCTTCACTGCAAGAACGGACACGTCCTCCTCCACTGTAGAATGGGCCATATCGGAGCTGATCCAGCAATGGAGAAATGCCAGCGCGGCAATACACACTGAACGAGGGACCTTAATAAATTGTAATATATTATTTTATTTAAAATTTTATATTATTATGTAAAATTTTATATTTATCTAAACAATAAATTTTAACATTTATTAATCAATGTATTTAGATTAAAATTAAATATTAATATATTATTTATTGTATTGACTTATAATATATGTTTCTATAAAATATATTATATTATTTTATTTATAGTTATTAATCGTGTATATTATTTACATTATAGTTATATTTTATTAATAATTATACTTTATAAGTATATTATATATATTTTAACAATTCCAAATCACAATATTAATATTTATAATAACATATGTTATGTTATAATATATATTTTATATACTATAAAATAAATTATAAATAAAATAATTATATTTATTATTATTATATTATTTTTTAAAATAAACTACTAAATATAATATAAAATGATTATAATTAATAATTAA
>VDFB02061426.1:0-32701 GCA_007258455.2 Sequoia sempervirens
ATCTTAATGCATATGACTCTGGATGTAGTGAGTAGAAGGTGTCTAGATTTTTCAATGAGCTTGAAGTTGCTAGAGGTAGTGAGCCAAAGGTTGTGGATGACATAGAGTTACAGTGGCAGATCTTTCTTATTGCTCTAAGATAGTGAAGCTGTCTATAATATTTTTCTTCTTTCTTCTAGACAACGAGTCCTTTGGGAAATGAGCCCTTGGCAGTGATCCTTTCTTCTTTTCTAGGTAGTGAGCCCTCCAATAGTGAGCCTATTGTATTCAATGTTTCTATTCATATATATGAGCTAATCTTCACTGTGGTTTTTCCCTACTTAGGTTTTTCCAGATAAATCTGGTGTTCTATTGTGTATGGTGGTGTTTGATTTTTTTTTTCATATGTTTACTTTCTGTTAATGCATAATGAAGGTTTAAATGCTTGATAAGGGTTTGAAAGTTAATGAGGCATTTAATATTTTAATGTACAATTGATTCACCCCCATCTTAGTGGTCCTATGCATCTAACAATTGGTACCAAAGTTTTTGTTCCTTGGAAGAAGCTCATCCACTTGAGGTAGATTCAGATGGTACACATGAAGGGTGTTAAAGCTTCTATGTTCTATGGAACAAATTATACTTACTGTAAAGCTAGGATGGAATCCTTTTTGGTCTCTCTTGGTTTTGATGTCTAACAATCAATTGAAAAAGGATATACTATGCTTGGTAATGGTCCGACAAGTGATGATGAGATCAAGGAATATGAGAATAATGGAAAAGAAAGGAATGCTATCTTAAGTGGTCATTCTGATTCTAAACTTGGAAAGGTGATAAGTCTAAAAATTGTAAAAGAGATATGGACAAATTTGGAGAGTATTTATGAAGGAGATGACAAGGTCAAGCAAGCGAATATGCAGAATTACAAAGCCAAATTTGAAACCCTGAGGATATATGAAGATGAAGATATTATAGCCTACATGCTCATAGTGGATGAAGTGACCAATGCCATCATGGTCTTGGTGGTAAGCTAGAAGAAAGTGAAGTTGTGAAAAAGGTACTAAGAACTCTTCCTAAATCTTATAGTTCTAAAGTTTCTACTATTAAGGAAGCTCAAAATTTATATCAATATTCTTGAGATGAGATTTTTGGTTCTTTAATTTCTTTTGAATTGAAAGAGTTTGGTCAAGATGCTACAAAAAAAGAAACCGCCTTTAAAGTCTGTAAGGCGTAAAAGGATGATGGATCAAATCTGGATGATCTTGATAAGGTGGAAGAATTTTTTTTAAGGAGATTGAAAAAGGGCACTAGAAAATACAAAGGTAAGTTACTCTTTAAGTGTTTTAATTGTGGAAAGATAGGTTATTATGCTTCTAAATTTCTAATCAAAGTTGCAAATGAAAAACAAAAGATTCATAAGGTAAATCTGTCAAGAAGAGTTATTATGTTGAAAAATACAATGGTGTATCTAATGATGAGGAATCAAACTATCCTAATAAAGATAATGATGAGTGCTTGTTCATGGATCTAAATGTTATAACTAATTCTACTCATTCTAAAATATGTATGAAGGAAAGTCTCCGAAAATAGATCATAACATTGAAGGAACTATGGTGATTGCTTTTCATGCAAGAGAGGAAAGAAATTACTAGATAATTGATAGTGGATGCTCAAATCATATGACAAGTGATAAGAGTAAGTTTTTTAAACTTAATAAGTATGATGGTGGTCTTGTTTATGTCAAGGGTCTCTGGGATAATCTTCTTAGTGTAGAACAAATGTGTATCAGAGGTTACAATTTGGTGTTTCAGGATGATGGTTGTGAAATTAGAAAAAGAAGGTCTGAAACTTTGGTTGTTGTAGGGACAAGGATAGAAGGTAATATTTATCAGCTCAAAGGTGGTGGTGTTAAGTTTTTTATGTCACAAATCAATGAAAGAATGGGTCACATCAATTTTGACAACCTAGCAAAGATCAGTTCTATTGATGTTGCACAAGAGATCTACCAAGAATTACAAAGCCTATCAATGCAATTTGCAAGGAATGCCAGTTTGGAAAGAAAACAAAGAAGAGGTTCAAGACTAAAGAATATTCTACTATAGGTCCTTTTGAGTTGGTGCATATAGACCTATTCAGAGCTACCATAATAAGAATCTCTCATGGTGACACATATTTTATGTTGTTGATTGATGATTATTCTAGAGTGACATGGGTGACATTTCTCAAAGAAAAATTAGAGGCTCTAGATAAGTATAAATAATTTAATTATGGTTGAGAATGAAATGAATTCAAAAATCAAGTGCTTAACATCTAATAGAGCTGGTGAGTTTACTTTAAATGAGTTTAATAGTTTATGTGAAGATCATGGAATAAAGACACTTTTCAACTCCTAGGACTCCTCAATAGAATGGAGTTGTGGAACAAGAATACAAATTTTCAAGAAGCAGCAAGGACTATGATGAAAAAAGAAAATTTACCAAATGTCTATTGGAGAGAAGATATTTATACTACAATTTACATACTTAACAGAAGATAAAAAAGAGTGAACAATTAAAATACCCCCTATGATTCATGGTATAGAAAACCTCCTACTATGAAATATTTCAGAGTGTTTGGAAGAAAATGCTATATTAGGAGAGATGAAGAAAAATTAGGAAAGTTTTATGCAAGATATAATGAAGGAATATTCCTTAGATACTCTACAAAGAGAAAAGCACATCGATGCTATAATAAAAGGTTGAGGAAGATTGTTGAAAGTGTAAGTGTCAAAGTGGATGAAGAACCACATCAAATTTCTATGCTGATATAAGGATATGAATCTGATGAACCCCCTTGTAGTGAAGAAAAAAAGGATGAAGAGATAGAAAAAAAGATGATAGTTGAAGAGGAAGAATCTCCATAAAATATCCTTAAGACTCCTAATTATGTGTAGAATAATCATTTTGAAGATCAAATCATTGGATATAAGAGCAAAGGTGTGTTGACAAGAAGAAAATCTGCTATGACAGAGGAACATGTAAACTTTTGTTTATTTTCAAAAGTAGAACCTAAAACTATAACTGAGGCATGCAAAGATGAGAATTGGATCAAGGCTATGAAAGAAGAGTTGGAAGAAATTGGAAAGAATCAAACTTGGGAATTAGTCCCAATACCAATAAACAAGAATGTGATATGAACTAAATGGTTTTTTAGGAACAAATTGAATGAGGTTGGAAAAGTTATAAAAAAAAGGATATAATTATGTGTAATTTCTACTCAAAAGTGGAAGGAATATATTTTGAAGATACTTTTTCATTGGTTTTTAAGTATGGAAGCTATTAGAATGTTTTTGGCTTTTGCGGCACATAAAGACTTCAAGGTGTATCAGATGGATGCCAAGTCTGCATTCTTGAATGGTGAGTTGGAAGAAGAGGTATACATTGAACAACTGAAAGGTTTTCAATTATCATATGATGTTGATATGGTTTGTAGGTTAAATAAGGAATTATATGGGCTCAAACAAGCTCCTAGAGCTTGGTATGCAAAATTGGATAAATACTTGTTGCAACAAGGATTCAAAAAGGGTACTGCAGATAACAACCTTTACTTCAAGGTTAAGGGAGAAAAAATATTGATTGTGGTAGTGTATGTTGATGACATAATCTTTGGATGAAATGAAGGTATGTGAAAGAGGTTTTCATATGAGATGCAAAATGAGTTTGAGATGTCAGTGTGTGGGGAGATGAATTTCTTCCTTGGGTTACAAATCAGTCAATTAGAAAAAGGTATTTTCATTTCACATTCAAAATATGTTAAGGAAATGTTGAAGAAGTTTGGAATGGGGGATTATAAACTAGTGTATACTCCTATGGTTACTGGATGTAAGTTGAGAAAAAAATATGAATCCCCTAAGGCTGATCATAGAAAGTACAAATCAATGATTGATGGACTGCTATACCTAATTGCCACTAGACTAGATATGATGCATGCACTGTGTCTTGTGGCAAGATTTAAAGATCTTAGAGAATCACATGTTAAAAAAATTAAAAGGTTATTTAGATACTTGAAGGGCACTCTGGAATTTGGTTTATGGTATCCTAGGGATACTGATTTCTCTTTGAGTGCATATAGAGATAAAGATTGGGTAGGTTGTACATATGACATAAGAAGTACAAGTGGAGGTGATTTCTTTCTTGGAAGAAGATTGGTTTCTTGGTTGAGTAAGGAGTAGGATTTAGTGTCATTATCTACTACAAAGGTAGAATATATTGTAGCAACATCATGTTGTACTCAGGTACTATGGATGAAGCAAACATTGAAGGATATCGGAGTATCATATAATGAACCTATTTTTATATTGTGTTATAATACAAGTGCTATTAATATCTCAAACAACTTGGTAATGCATTCAAGAACAAAACATAACTCTATCTATTGTCATTTTCGAAGAGAGAAAGTTGTAGAGAATGAGGTGAGGCTGAAGTATGTTCCTATGTAGGATCAAGATACATATATTTTCACCAAGGCTCTTCCTAAAGATACATTGGAGTATCTCTAGTAGAAGTTAGGGGTTTTTGCTCCTTACAACCAAATGCATAAGTGGTTCATTTTTCTAGGAGAGAATTCTAAGATACATTTTTTTTCCTAGACTAATGAAGGCTACCTCTTAGGGGGAACAAGTAGTGGTGTGTTTTTGGTTGGTGAAGTTAGGGGAGCATATAATGTTCCCCTAAGGGGAAGATAATTGAAATATAAGATCAATAAATAATGAGTAGTGTAGTGTGTGCAGTAGTGAAAATTGTATAGAGAAGAGTAGTGGAGAGAGAGAAGTTGCTAGTTGGTGTTGCCTAAAGAGAATTATGAAAGTTTTGTTAAAGGGAAAGATGTTTCCCCTTGCCATTGATGTCAAAGGGGGAGAGTGAAGTCTAAAAAATAGACAAAGAGTGATGTTTGTAAAACACCTCAAGATAGGGGGAGAGAATAGAAAGGAGGAGATAATAGTATATGAAAGACATGCCCCAATAAGGGGGAGTGTTGTTTGATGTAGAGTTACTTTTTTGTTGACGGTTTTTCAAATATAGTGTTACCATCTATGACAAAGGGGGAGATTTTTGGAAGATTGTTGATGTTGTCAATGACCTCAACAATATGGAGATTGTTAGAGTTGTTGGAGAGTGTCGCATTATGTTGTCTATATTGTGGTTTGATGTCAACCTCTAATGTAGTCATGGTATGTGGTCATGTTGAGAAACTATTTATGAACTAGTGTTGTAGGTGTTGTAGATAAGTTGAGGAGATGTTTTTAGTGTTCTTGAAGTAGTTGGTTTACTTGGGTTCCAAGTGCTTTTGAGAAAATTTGAATAAAAGAGTGTGCAAGGTGATAGAGGTGTGTTTCGTTTTGTGTTACACATTTATTCATAGTTGAAGATATGATTTTGTGGTTTGTATGTGATGATCAAAGGTATTAAAAGGTGTTATATCCAGAGTTTTAGGTTCTGGATCATGTGGCAGAGGAAGTTTTGTTTGATAGTGTGTTTGTCTATGAAGAAGGTTATCCGGGAGAAACGGAATTGCTTCGCATTTATTCACATTTTTGTTTCCCATATTGTGGATTTGAGAAAATTCTCATATTGTCTATAACTTCCTTCCCTTGAAGTTTTTGGTGTTCATCTATTCCACAATTCTAGATTCATAAGTTGTGTTCGGTGGTAGTGTGGCTAGTTGCACAAAATGAACGTGTTCTTTAGTTTCAGGTGGTTGCAGGAGTGGGGTTATATATTATGATGATGTGGAATATTTTGGAATGTTGTGAAGTGTTGATATGTTGTTTTTGTGGTGTTTTTGGACCTAGAGAGGTGTGTATGTGGTTGGTTGCTAGTGTTAGTGTAGGTTTGGCCAACCTAGTGTATCAGCTCTAATTATGGAGGTTGTTTGTTGTTTGTGGAAGCATGGAAATGTGTGTTGGTGTAGATTTGGGTCCTAGTTAACCCTTGGTGTGATCTTCCTTCACTTATTTCCATTACGGAAGTGTTTGGTACCGAATGTTGGGTGAAAATTCTATAAACCCTTTTAACAGATTACAAAACCTTAATCTCAGCCACAGTTACGTGAGACATAATCTCTCCTCTCGGAAAGGGGAGGCACCATTTTTACTGCTTATTGAAACTAAGGAAAACTAATTAGATATTTATAAATATGTACACTACAATAAAGGTTTTGGGTTGTGTCACATTCATGATTCTCTCTTTTTCAGAGAATATGTTTCACCATTTTAAGTTCTTGATGCAATACAACTTCAAACTAAAACTAAGTAGTAATTACAATATTCCTATCTTGTCAAAGAAAAGCCTAGGAATACCAACATGATAATGATAAATGATAAATAAGAAAATCTCATGAAGGAACAAATTCATTCCGTAGCTTCCAACAATGAATCCTTGAAGATAACAACCAACGTTGTATGTGAAGCACAAAGTCTTCTATATACTCCACAATAATCCCATGAACAACATGAATAAATATAAGCACAAAGTCTTATAGAGAATTCACCAATAGTATTCAATCAATATCACAAATTCAAGTAAAGAGTGTAACTCAAATTTTACGGAGATTTACTCAAAGCCCTTTCAATCTCAATTACTAATCACTACCAATTCGATCAAATCAAAAGATAATTATTTCTAGGTATGCAACTTCACTTCTTTATTGATCAAAATTAGATTCACAAAGATGAACTCAAAGTTTCAATATTTGCTTCTCAAATGGGCAACACTTCGTTGCAAAAGATAAAAGGTAAACCATTACAAAAGAATCCTCTCTTACTTATAGATGGGAGAGGAGAGTAAATCTAGGAAAATCAGATGAGAAAATCCAGGAAAATTAGGTGAGCAAATCTAGGAAAACCTCACCTAACTAGTCGACTTATTCAAAAATGTTTTCCACCATTATAGGAAAACATCTCTGTTTTTACATGTAATTAATTTTTTTGAAATGACATGTAAGATGTCGAAGCCTATTTACAAAATGCATAGAAAAAAGCATATAAACTATCTAACACTGGAGATACAAGAAGTCTTTATGGTTCCTTGCATTGGGCATGAAAGTATTCATATTTCTTCTTTGTATCTTGTATGAATGCCTCATCTGGACCAACTATATAATCAACAATTGTATGAACTCTTGTGATTGATCTTCTTACAGATGAGAAAATTTTCTTGCATCTATCTAGATACATCTTTAGATTGTCAAGAGAAAGCCGTACATCACATATGGCGTGCATGACAGTCTTTGAAAAGCCTTCATCTTCCACTTGCTTCATGATAGCTTCCTTGAATATTTGAGCAATCTCACTGATTGGGAGGAAAGTATGATCATCATCAAGGAGTTTACCTAATAAATCCTCAATTCCATTCACCATGATGACACAATGTCCTTCGACATCTTCTTGTACTTACTGAATTTCCTAAATGAGAGATTAGATCACTTGTATGTAGTTCTTAAGAGATTATCTTATTTCCACATACTTCTCTTTGTTAGGAATTAGCCCAACTTCCACTAATTTACTCAACCTTGCCTCTTTCATTTGTGACCAAAATGAGAGACAACTTTCCATCTCTTTCTGCTCTTTAGAAAGTGTGTTTTCTTCTTTCTCAAGCTCTAATTTCAACCTGGATACTTGAGCAATCTTTTCATCTGCAACAACTATGAACTATGAGCCATGTTCTATTATCTCATCAATGAAATCATATAACACCTTACCCTTGGAGACAAACTTCTCCACCTTTTGCACCACTGCTCCCTTGATGTTCACCATGGCCATAGGTTGCACATTCTCTGAAGAGCCTACAACCTTCCTCAAAACTGATGCATAACGCTCAAATTTATCCTTTTACATGTTTCTAGCCTACTCCATCTTATCAAGCCTTCTTGATAATGCATTCAAGACCACTTGTACATCTTCTTTTGCACTTGCATTTGTTACCTTATCAAGCTGAACTCTTGTGACAATGTAATCTTTCATGTTTACATCCCCTTGTTCATGTGGGGGTAAACCAATATCTACAAACTTGTGACCTGATTTTTCAATATGAAGCCTTGAATGAAATTTATCCTTCTTCTCCCCCTTGGCTTTTGGAGGAGCTATCTCTTCAAGATCAAGATCATTTGGGGAAATCATTTGTTTCTTGCACTTTCATACTTGTGAGATTAGCCAAGGTAGAAGAGATGAAGTATATCCTTCTTGACTTACTATCAACTCCTACGTTGCAACCAATTTTGTAGGAATGGTTGATATTGTATCAATCGGGGTAGTATCAGTCATGATAGATCCAATGGATTGCAAACCAAGTGGATCCTGTGACTCATTCATGAACTTGTGAAATTCAGCCTCAGAAGAGACATCAAATGATGGAGATGAAAAACTTGAAATGGATGAGGGAGAACTCAAAGAAACATCAACAATTTGTAAGCTGGAAACTATAGGAGGAGTGGTAAGGACTATTGATATTGAAAGGGGAATGGAAAAATTCACTACATGTAAAGTTGTTGTAGGAGGAGGTGAGGTAGGAAGAGGAGGTGGAGGAGTAGTTGGATTTGAAGGAGTATGAGGGATATGGGTAGTAATAGGCGATGATGTTTGGGGAATATCTTCAACAATATTCTCATGGGCAGATAGTGGTTGTTCATCATCATGCCTGAGTTCCTCCTCATTAACTTCTTCTTCACCTTCATCTTCTGTAGATTCTTCCTCATTAGATTCTTCAGATTCTTCACTTTTGTTCTCTTCTTCGAATGATTGTTCCTCAAAAGCAAGCTCCTTTCCTTCTGCATGTGGTTGTTCTGATTCCATAGCCTCCTCTTTTTCAACTAATTGTGTTGCACTTTTACCAAAAGAAAACTTGATCTTAGGACCTCTTTGAGAAGAAGAGGGAGTTTCTGCATGCTTTTTTTTGTGCAGAGCTCTTACCATTGGCTAGTCTCTACTTTTGGTGTTTCTGCTCCTGATTCTTTCTTGAAAGATTTCATTTGAAAGCCATGCCTATGCAACCATTCAGCTGTGTTATATAAAATAGGAGCACGTCTTTCTCTAATAGAAACACTTTCTTTCTTAGATCATTGCATTGGAGGTAAAGGCTTCCTAGCAATTTCATCCTCTTCATAAGAAAAATTCTTGATGTTGCCAGGATCTTTGAAATCTTCCAGAATATCAACTGCACCAAGATCTCTGATCTGTTCCACTGTCAATCTGGAAAAATCCATTCTACGAATGTCTTCTTCATCTCTGTAGTCTACCCATATATCTTCAAAGTGGTAGACATGTCGATGATCTTTCTTTAGTTTCCTATTCACATCTTGGCAGTCAAAGTCAAATTTGCATCTATATGTCCTTATAGTCATGATTTTCATTTCTGCAACAACTAACTTTGCTTTTTGTACACTATGAATAGTATATCTCCCAATAGTCATTGGAAACTTGAAACTTGGCTTGTAAAATATCTGGCGTCCCTTATGGACCAAGATCAATTGTCTGCATAGCTCCATTAGTATCCACTTGTCTGAGGGATATCTGGGCAACATTTATGGAAACCCAAAATAACAACCTACTCTCAAATATGTGAAGGTTGGAAATTGCAAAAAGATGCATACAACCTTACTAACAACTTTGTAGGCTTTATCCAATACTCTTTTTTTTTTTTCAAGATTCAGATCAAAAGTGAATAGTAGGGGTACAAAGAAAGCATCTGTGTCTCTTCTGAAATGTTTAAGACTTTCTCTTAATTTTAACTGATAATAGAAATCATACACAGGTACAACATTTTTGTTTCCTTTTGTAGACAACCCTAAAAATTGCCTCATAATTGCAACAACATATACCAAATAAGAAGTCATGTAAAATTTTAAAATGGTTGGCACATTGATCAACTGTTCATGAATTTCATCACTTATCTGAGTTCCCCAATCTATATGTGCTTTCGTTCTCCTAATGATGTAGATGTACTCATACATCCAATATTGAAAATGGCATGAAATAGGCAAGCCTTTCACCCTACTCAAGAGAGTAATCATATCCCTAACGTCCTCTTTGAAATCACTTTGAGGAAACCCTTTAGGCCATCTTAAGATAGTAGGCCTTGGAGATATCAACCATTGAGTATTACTCAATGTTTTATCTTTATTTAGATCCTTATCATAGACCTCCTGTGCTTGTTGAATTGAGATTTTTGTATATTGTTCCATGTGTGGAATCAAAGAATTCAGGATCTAATCTCATCATGACTTGTGTTGAGGAATCTCTCACACTTCTGTCTTCTCAGATGTAATGAGATGCAACTTGGAGAACAAACTCTATGTTATGATAAATAGTTGGGAATGTAGATACCAAGTGCAAGTTGCTACAAATAATAGATCTCAAATTTTCTTCCAATGGTTTCTTCTCAATTCTTTTTACAAAATCCTCCATATCTTGGTGACCAATCTCTGTGCCTTTGATTTCATCCACCTTTGAGAGCACAACAGTAGGTGGAAAGGGTATGTGCAGGATCATGGTGGGCCAAAAAGTGGCAATGAGCAAAAAACATGTCTTTCATCGACCCAAAAATGAAAAAAATACCATGTTGACTTTTTTTAGGCTTGGGTGTCATTACACACCACCAAAGCAAACACCAATCCTAGTTTTCCAAATCGGATATCCGATTTGTAAAAAGTGAATATATACAAATTCTGTGGCTATTTTAAAATCATTTGATAGTCAACAACCTACAGGCGCACAGTGAGGAGGTTCTTCACATAACAGATATCCGATTTTGCCAATATCCTATTTGAAAAGGTAAGATTTTAGATTTTTATTTGCTTTGATTCAATTTTGAATTAGATTTGGATAATTTCAATTAGTTTTTTGTGGATTTTTTTTCAAAATAGGATTTTTGATTGAATTTTTATGAAAAATTGAGTTTAGAATGGATTTTGATTAAAAAAATGAATGTTTTTTGTGGCTTTTTTTTCAAAATAGGGTTTTTGATTGATCTTTTATGAAAAAATTGAGTTTAGAATGGATTTTGATAAAAAATGAATGTTTTTTGTGGATTTTTTTTCAAAATAGGGTTTTTGATTGAATTTTTATGAAACAAGTGAGTTTAGAATGGATTTTGATTAAAAAATGAATTTTTTTATGGATTTTGATTTAAAAATAGTGTTGGTTATGTATTTGTATTAAAAATTAGAGAATTTTATAGATTTTTGTTAAAAAGTAGGGTTTTTTTGGATTTTTTTTAAAAACTAGGGTATTTTTATAATATTTTCATTTATATTGTCTAATTTTAATTAGATTAATTATTTTTTAACTTTAATCAGGCATTATGGCTGCTGAGAATGAGAAAGCACAAATTCCACCAGTTGAGAATGAAAATCCACCAGTTGAGAATCAAAATGCAAAAATGCCAAATGCTCCACCACCTCTGCAACCATCAATTGAAGACTTAATTCGTGAAAAATTGGAGCAATTGAGGGGCATTTGTGATGTTTATAAGATAATCCCTCGATTATCCCGTATGTCAACCACATTGACAATGCCTTTCATTCGTGGCGAGAAACCATGAGGGAATATTATGCATGTGGATTGTCTTATGATGATGTGAAAAATCTCCAAATAACAAAATCCCAAATAGCCTCTTTATTTATTAGCCCCAGCACGGGTTTTCCAGTTAATGTTAACAAACCAAAACTTTCTATAAAATGGTGTACGCATAGGGGCATAGTAGATAACTTCGTTGGTGTATGGTTTTTGATAAACCACCCAACAATAATCTTGATGTACCTTTTTACTTTATTAAAAAATTATACATTGAGCTTTTGTTAGGGCATCATGTCAATTACTTTGACATTAAACCCTTCCAAGGCGTTGGTGGAGGTATGCCCCAAGATAGGCCATGGGAAGTTAGAGTAGTCAGGAGCCCACATGTTCCTCGTCCTCCCCTTCCTCTGCCACCTCCAGTACAACATCCAGATATTACAGAGAATGCAACCACACAAACTATCCAGGCCATTCACTCTTTGAGTGGTCTTTTGGTTTCCCATGCTTCTTTAGTAGCTCAGCCACATTCTGGTGATGTTGGCGATGGATCCAGTGCTACTGCATCATCCACCTTAGGTCCACATATTTGCAATATGTGCTAGCAGATATGCTTGGGTCCTATTGTACAACATGTTGAGCATCCATCAGACACTTCTGATTATGACATCTAGGATGTGGAGATTATAGCAGATCACACGCAGGGGAGTGGAGCACACCCTATAGAGTCCTCTCCTACTAGAGAGGTGGACACTGGAATAGTTACACAGGTAACATTTAAGGTGTAAATTCATAACTTGCATTTTTTTAAAAATGAATATTAATAAGAGATAGTATTAAGTACTAATATTTATTTACATGGTCTATTTAATAGTTAATGTCTGAGGAGGAGCTCACACGGGTGACTGATAGCACCCTTAGGGCCATTTCATTTGGCCTTGACACACACACAGAGCATGTATTTTCACACTCACTCATTTACATTTTTTTACTGTATACTTGCTTGTCATTAATGAAATTATATATTAACTTATATGTTTATCTTATTCTCTACTTGTAGGAAACACCTAGTGCGAGTGAGGTGCAACACCCTCCAAACAATGGAGGCACAATGTTAGATAAGGGAAAGGTAATTGAACTCAAATTTGATTGAATTAAGATTTATAAGATCTTTTATTGATTATGCATACATTGACATAGATTCGTAGTTTCATATATACTTGTCATTTTTATGTACAGGTGGTTGTGAGCTATACATCATTGTTGACAAGTGTTACAACACCTGAAGGAGTAGGTATTCAAACACCTGAAGGAGGAGGTGTTGAAACACCTCAAGGAGGAGGTGTTGAAACAATTAAAGGAGATAAAGAAAAAGATCAGCCTAAAGAGGTATGCGTTTCTTTTATTTTGTGCTTGGTAAATATGTTCTTATTACTAACAATTCTATGCTAACTTGGATCAATTTTATGTTTTTGTTCACATATATAGATTGGCGTTACAAAAGTTGGTTTGGTTGGTTCTTTGAGAGGGGTATATTCTAGGACTCCTAACTTTTTGAAGAGACATATATTTCAGGTAATCAAGATTTCAATTATAATTAAATGTATATTGATTTTTATGTTAATTATTTGATTTTAAATTATATAGTATAAATAATCTCAATTGTGGTTTGAATTTTTCTTGTGCAGCTACCTTCAGAGCCAATGAGTGCTTCAAAGAGGCTCCATTTTGATGATTCACAGTAGTTTAGGATGAGATAGACATTTTGGCATGTAAATTTTGAATAGATACTGAGATGGCATATGCCACATATTGTAAAACTTTGTTTGAGTTGGCATTGATGCCATTTTTGTATATGGACATACACTTGATTATTGGATAATTTGATATATAGAAATGACAATCGAAATTTAATTTCCTCCTCATTTGCATGATTAAACTCTTTGAAAATTTAATCAAGTGAGCAATGGTTAAATATCAATGTAAGCATAAAAAGAATGGTTAAATATTATATAGTTTATATTCATATTGTTGATTACATTGCATTGCACATCTTTCAAACTCAAAGCATTACTTCACATTGCATAAGTAACAACTAGATGCTGATAGATGAAAAAATTTCAATAACATATAGTTTTTACAAAGTCAACCTAAGCAGTTATGCAATTACTTCACATTACATAACTAATAACTAGGAGCAGCTATCAATTGCATTGGTATCAGGAAATAATAACCCGACCAAAATAACCCTGGACAGAATAACCTGACCAAAATAACCCAAGGAAAAAATAACCCAGGGTCATAATAACCCATGGACATAATAACCTGTGGTCAAAATAACCCATGGACAGAATAACCCATGGTCATTTTAGATCAAGCTAGTAAACTAGAAATGACATAAAATAAATTATAAATATGATTGTGAGGCACAATAGAGGCTATTTAGGTCATTTTAGACCATATATCTATTATATACCCCTAAAATATCCTTAAAACACCTTTAATATGCTCAAATAACCTATAAAATGGTATTAAGAAGATATATAAAGTGGTAGAATTAAGAGAAGTAAAGAGAGGAAGAAGGGGAGAAGTAAGAGTGTGTAGAGTGATAAGAAGAGGGGAAATCCAAATTCATAAAAGAAGATATTTTGTAATATATTTTTTTGAAGATTATTTTAAAATTTCCTAGGGTTTTCTAAAAGAGTGTACAAAAAATCAATATACTTTTTAATTGAAATTTTGAATAATAAAGTTTTTTTTAGCAACATACATGTAATTTATAAATTTTGTTTTCCTTTCTCCATATTCTTATGGGGATATTTTGTCCATGGGTTATTTTGGCTTGGCTTATTATGACCCTAGGTTATTTTGTCCCAGGGTTATTATGACCGGGTTATTATGTCCAGGGTTATTTTGGCTGGGTTATTATGTCCCATAACCAATTGCATTAGCTTGTCATGGAATTCTATGAGACCACATTTCTTTGAGGAAACTTGGCACAAAACTCACAAAAAATGAAAAGAAAGCACTCAAACAAACTTTAAAGGGGTCTCAGGCCTGCTGCCCTCTCATTCCACACACTATGCAACCATTTACTTGGATTAATGGGGACAAACAATGGAGAAACATGTAAAAATAATATATATATATATATATATATATATATATATATATATATATATATATATATATATATATATATATATATATATATATATATATATATATATATATATATATATATATATATATATATATATACACACAACCTAGAAGCATGAATTAGATTAGAATCACATAACATCATATAAAAAAAAAACCACTATAAACTTGAATGTCATTTAAAACATGCATGATAAATATTCATTGTTGAAACTTGAATTGTGGTAGCTTGATATACAAAGTCGATTGATGCCAGGGTTCAATTTGTATGATATTGAAAAAAGAAGCCAACTGAGTAGAGTTATCAACATTCTTCAAAAATCATAAGAATTCTTTTAGTACACTAGCCATTTTGACGTCTTCTTGTAGTCTCAAATGATATTTTGTATCATTGTTACATTGGTCTTGAGAGTGATTGCACATTTGAAGTGTATAAACACATACCTTTTTTTAATATCAAGGATACTTTTTGAATCTTCCATGCATTGCTAATCTAAAAGCAAAGGTCTTTTTCCTAATCTATATGCAGCCATGCTTTTGACATTGTCAAAAAGAGAAAAACTTCCCTAATGATGCAAAGGCATGGCCAAACAGTTCTAACTCTCCACATGAGAGAAGAGAGATGTTGGAGAGTACATCAAGTCAATGAGAACTGAAGTGTAATGTGTTTTAGTTTGTAGTACTCCTCTGTTTCTCTGCAAAAGTGTGATAAATTCTTAGTTCAATGATGCTGAACAATTTTTGAAAAAAGAAAGTTGTGTCACGGTCCGCATTCAATCCAACAAGCAAAAATGAAAGCTCAGCGTCTTGGAATGAAAATTATTGTTTGCAAAACAAATGAATAAGAATGAGGTAGTTGAGGTGTTTGAAGTTATTTAGAGGTCACTTTTAGGGTGCAAGGCTTAAAAGTTCATTTTAAATGCACTCAAACAAACTTTAAAGGGGTCTCAGGCCTGCTGCCCCCTCATTCCACACACTATGCAGCAATTTACTTACAGTGTAGGGGCCGAACAATGGAGAAAACATGTAAAATTTTTATATATGTATATAGATGTGCAGCCTAGAAGCATGAATTACGATTAGAATATCACATAACATCATATAAACAAAAAAACCACCATAAACTTGAACGTCATTTAAAACATGCATGATAAATATTCATTGTTGAAACTTGAATTGTGGTAGCTTGATATACAGAGTCTATTGATGCCAGGGTTCAATTTGTATGATATTGAAAAAATAAGACAACTGAGTAGAGTTATCAACATTCTTCAAAAATCATAAGAATTCCTTTAGTACACTAGCCATTTTGATGTCTTCTTATAGTCTCAAAAGTTATTTTGTATCATTTCTACATTGGTCTTGAGAGTGGTAGCTTAATATAGGTCCACAATACAAAACTTGGTTTACCTGTGCAGTGTAACAGTGACATAGGAAGATTTTTCTTTGAAAGCAAAAATGAAAGCTCAACCTCTTGGAATGAAAATGCTTGTTTGCAAAACAAATGAATAAGAATGAGGTAGTTAAGGTGTTTGAAGTGATTTAGAGGTCGCTTTTAGAGAAGAGAGATGTTGAAGAGTACATCAAGTCAGTGAGAACCAAAGTGTAATGTGTTTTAGTTTGTAGTACTCCTCTGTTTCTTTGTAGATGTGTGATAAATTCTTAGTTCAATGATGTTGAACAATTTTTGAAAAAATAAATTTGTGTCATGGTCCGCATTCAATCCAACAAGCAAAAATGAAAACTCAACCTCTTGGAATAAAAATGCTTGTTTTCAAAACAAATGAATAAGAATGAGGTAGTTAAGGTGTTTGAAGTTATTTAGAGGTCACTTTTAGGGTGGAAGGCTTAAAAATCCATTTTCAATGCACAAAAAAGAATGAAATTACTTCAAACCAAGTTTGTGAAGAAGTTAACTATGTTGCCCACTAGTTTCCCTTAAGAGTCCAAAGTGCTAAAAGGTATAAATCTTTGAAGGGCTATTTCTAGGAGACTGTGATGCTTACGGACTCTCCATCTGAGGCTATGGGTGTTGGTTCTCAGTTGTGATCATATGGTTTGTCCTTGATGACAAAATCCCTTTCAGTTGATTCTACTTGTTGACAGTTTCAAATTGGTCTCTCATGCTTTATCTTGGTACAATTTTGTCTATATGGTTTTCTTGTCTTGGAATTCAGTGGACAACTTACATTCATAATTTTAATATCTTATGGTATTGATTAGTTTGAGCTTTGTGCAGTCTTCGGTTATCTTTTTGTACATTGTTTCGGTGACAAGAAAGAACATATCAGCGTGAGAATGCCAGGGTCTCCTTGATCCATTTCTCTGATAAACATCTGTGTTGCCTATTGGCAAGACGTTTATGATGTCATGACGATTTGATTTTACATACAGGTAGTTTTTGGTAGGACTTCTCCATGGTTTCAGTAACAGAGGGTGTTCCCTATCGGCAGAAGTTATACCGTCGGTATGAGGTCACCGCGAGATTGTTATGTCTCATTGACCAGAGGTTGAATGGGAACACATCCGCAAGAGTTGCGGCATCGATATAATGTCATAGCGAACCCTGTGGGTCTCACCGATGAAATACAAATGGACCTTGTTGGCATAGGCATTGTGTTGTCTTGGTGAATAGGAATGATCACGTGGGATTTTGGTAAGACATAGGATGCTCTACGAGAAGTCACCCTGACTATGCATTGTCTTAGCGAAGGTGGATGAAGGATACATCTCAGCGTGAGTGTATTTTTGTTTCAACGACTCAGAATGGATAAAGTCATTCGATGAAACATAATGAAATCTACATATGGTCTCCCCGATAACAATTTGTCACGGTGACCCACATGAGAATGAAGGTTACATTTCGGTGAGAGAACTATTGTGTCTCGCCGACTAGCACAAGGAATTTTTTTTCAGTGAGAAACTTTTTCATCAAAGTGAGGTCATGGTGAGGTTTTTGTGTCTTGCCGACCGCTGATAATGAAATATATTTTGGTAAGACTCATGAGTTTCGATGTAGAGTCTTAGCGAACCCATCAGGTCTTGCCGACTAAGTCTTATGAGGGGCTTTTGGTGAGAGGTTGGTATTGTCTCAGTGACTCAGAGTGGATAAATTTTTTCGGTATGACATAGTGTGCTCTCTGATAGGTCTCCCCGACATTGATATGTCTCGGTGATGCATAAAACAAAAGGAACATTTTGGTGTGACTCATGTGCAATGAAGAAAGGTCTTGGCGAGTTTAATTTCTTATACTAACTGACAAAATAAAGGTATACATCTCAGTAAGAGTTAGGGTTTTCGGCATGAGGTCTCAGCGAGTGACCTCCAGTCTTGCCAATGGAACACAAAAGGACTTTGTCGGCATAGGATCTGACTTGTCTCAGTGACGCACAAGATGGTGGGTGACTTTCGGTATAACAAAGTATTATCTATATGAGGTCTCCCCGAGAGCAATATGTCATGGTGACAAGTTTGATCACAAGGGGCTCTCAAAAAAATAAAGAATGGTCTACGAGATGTCTCTCCAATATCAAAAGGCTATAGTGATAGTGAATGAAACAAAAGGGCATCTTGGTGAGAAAATTGCTTATGTCTCAGCGATTGGAAAGAACATAACATATGAGCTCTTGGTGTGACATAATGTATTCGTTATGACTTCTCCCCGACTCTGATGGGTCATGGCAAAAGTGATAACTAAGGGGAATGATTGGCGATTTAATTGCCTTCGGCAGGACTATCTGGTTGTCTTAGTGAATGATTAATGAAGACTCAAACACTGTGGCTGACATGGGAATTTCTAAATATAGTTGCAGACCGGCATCATGGGTTGGCATCGAATCTCAGAATAGTTACATGGCAGAATATTCTTTGAGTTTCATTTTTTGGTAGTCATGGTTTTGAAATAATGGATTATTTGCTGGACAGGCATTACTCTTGATTTTTACCATCATCTATAGACTGTCATTATTCAGCTTCATATTCTAAAATTAGCAAGTGAGTTTCGGATTTTTGTGAAAGGCATTTGCAATTTCAAAAAGGAACTTTGATTTATGATTGCCAGTTTTTTGACAACCTATTGTTCAAGGCGTTACACTTGCAGACATTTACTTTTCTGACACATTCCTAAAATGGCAAGAGAGTTTCAGATTCCTCTGATAAAAAAATCTTTGAAGATTTTTCTTTTGACAGACATACTGAAAGTATTGTATAAAAACCAATGTTATAAACACTGTGAAATCTGTTGGATAGAATTTATGAGATAGTTATTTTGGTTGTATCAAGAGATGGATTGGAAAACTCTGTAATACAAAATTTGGAAAACATGATGTAAAACAGAGTTGTATTTCTTTTCTATGTAATATTTTAAGGATTCAAAGAGTTGGATTCTTAGGGTATTAGGTAGATAAGAGTGTTGAGTTTCTTGAGCTTACTAGAAAACAAAGAGATCCTCTGATATTATTATTATTCTGAAAATAATCTGAGGGGTTGGTGCTCCTTGAAATTGGTGTTTCAAAATGAGGGGTTGGTGCTCCTTGAGTTGGTGCTAAAAAATTAGCCTATAAGGCATTGTTAACAGTGGTTTTTGAAGATTAAGCCAGTAAGGTAGTTTAGGAGTGGTTTTTCTACCCCAGGAGGGTTTTCCACTCAAAAAATTCTTTGTATTATGGTCTCTTTGTTTTGATGTCATAATGTTTCTTGATTGTGATCATTTTTATCATTTTGAACATTTTTGAATGATAGTTCCTTCATATCTGAAAATATTTAGTTCAATATCTTGCACAAGTCATTGCTGAAGAGTCTAATTCAAAAGGAAGCTTAAATGTTCTCAATTGATTCATTGCTCAAGAATAGTCATAATTTGCTAAAGGTGTTTGTTGTCTCAATACATTTCTTGTCTTTAAAGTTGCATTCAAATCAATTGTTTAAGAAGTGAGTCAATAATGTTGATCATCTTTTGCACAGTCTTATGAGTTGCACCTGCACTATCATCATGCCTTGATTGTTAATCAATGTTAGCCATAACTGTTTTTGGAAAATGCACGATATATCACTCAAATCATATTTTCATAAGTTGTCTAATAGACTGAGTTAATGTTGTTATATCTTTGTGCTTTCAAAAGTGATTACTCTACTCTTTTGTTGAAAGAAAAGGAAATCAGAATTAAAAATCTTGGTTGAAGTAGAAAAAGTTGACACTGATTCACCTCCCCCTTTCAGTGTCTATCCATAACTCCAACAATTGGTATCAGAGCGTAGGGTCCTCTGATAGGTCTAAACCACCTAGGATTGTTCCTAGTTTCTTGGAGTACTTTGGTTATTATGGGAAAGAACATAAGGAATAAGGGAAAAAGATGTTCTCAGCAAAATGCTATTCATCATGTTCAACTTGAATCTAGTATAAGGAATAACGGGGAAGAGTTCATAAACAGTAGCTCTAAAATGGTAGAGTATCCTAGATCTGGAACTCCTCAGTTCGAAGGAACAAACTTTGTTATATATAAAAATTGGATGGAAACATACTTTCTTTAGGATCTGAAGTGTGGGCAACAATTGAAAAGGTTTGTACTACATCTGCAACATCTCCTTCCTCTCTTGAGGAGAAGAAAGCACTTGAATCCAATACTAGAGCTATAAATGCTATTTTTAATAACTTGCCAAATTAACTCATTACAAAAGTCATTCATTACAACAGTGCTACAGAAGTTTGGGATGAGTTGACTGAAATGAATCAGAATAGTGAGTTACAAGAGGAGATATCTTTGGATACTGAAATAAGTTGTGAAACATTTGAGAGTGAAGAAGGTGTAAACCTTCATAGTTTTGAAAAGAAGTCCAAGGAGATCATTAATGAATATTTAAATGATCAAGAAACTTGTGTAAAAGTAGATCAATCTTTGGGTGAAGTTAACTCTGAACAAGAATATGATGAACTAGAAAGTGAGGTTGATTTGGAAGGTGAACTCCTATGTGCCTTAGATACTATTAAGTAGCTTAGAAAAGAAAACTAGTTTTTAACAAGACAGCTTCAACAAGAAGAGAGTTTGGAAGTCAAGTTAAAAGACAAGGATGAATTGTGTAATAAACTAGAAAATGAGATTGATTCTTTAAAGAAATATCCAGATAATGATTCCTTGTTAAAAGAACTAACTCTTAAGGACAATATGATTATAAGTCAAAAAATTGAAATTGAAGAATATAAGAGGATTGCAGACATTGTGAGTTCTGATTTGGAGATTAAAAAGATTGTTTTTCTAAAATTTGAAGAAGAGGTAGTTGCTTTAAGAAAAGAGTTTGAAAGTATCAAGGCTCAATCTGTTAAAATTCAGAAATTTGATCATAGTACTAATATATTGAATGAGATGTTGGGTAGGAAAAAGCATTCTAAAGATCCTACAGGAGTGGGATATGAGGTTGGAAAAAGCTCTGCAGACAAATCTAAACATGAAACAATGTTTACTACTTCAGATGGAAAGAATTTTACAGCCAAGCAAACACCAAGAATGAAGGTTGATCTTGGTTACAACATTGCTGCATCAAAGGATAACATTGACACTAGAAGACAATCTAAAGGTATTCATAGAGAAAGGAAAAATGTCTTCAGATCTTCACATCCTTGGCATGATCATTCATTCAGGTATAATCATTCTTTCCAAGGATATTGTTATGTTCGTAATGACTATGGTCATAAGGCAATTGATTGCATAAGATGGTCAAATAAGAATCAATCTAATGTCCCTAGAAATGAGGATGTGGTGTGTTACAACTGTAACAATTTTGGTCACTTGAGAAGAGACTGTAGAATAAATACAAGTGATAATAATGTAGGGAACAATGCTGGAAATGTCTGTAGGAAGTCTTCTATTTCTCAGAAAAATCACAAAGTCATTTGTTTCAGATGTAATAACATTGGACATAAAGTACAACAATGCAGATTCAATAGAAAGACAGGTACTTTAAGAAAACAAGTGAAAAAGTATTCATTGGAGTGGAGAAGAAAGAGCAATCAAGATAATAAGAAGAGCAATAAAGATTCTTCTAAGAAAACTCCTTGTGCACTCCTTGCACAAGTGTTGCCTTCTAGGTCTTGAGAAGAAGCAAAGACTTAGGGGGAGTCTATTATGGTAATATATTTTACCCCTATAGAGTCTAGAATGAGGTAATGAATGAATCTCTGCATTAAGGAATGTTTTTGCTTGGTCTAGTGGTTGACATTTTTCAGAAGTTTTTGAAATGACAGTGCACTTTGTTTTTTAAATGAAATTTTTGGATGCTTGGGTTTTGGAAATAATGGTATGTCCTTATGACATCTTTGAGCGGTGTGGAGACATATAGATGAGTTCCTCAATATATTAAAAATAAGAAAGCCTTTGTTTTGAAGTGATGTCAATGTATTTATCTTTAGAGAACAATGATTGAAAAAAATGTTTGATGCTATGAGTTATTTCTGTGATGATATTATTCGGTGTTGTGTGAGGGCTGATATTAATTATCTTTGGTATTTTTTCATCATTCTTGGTGTGGTAATAGAATTTCTCATATGGACTAAGGATGGGTGTACAAGAACAGATTGACAATGAATTATGCAGTATACATGCTTTCAAGTTATTTTTTGTATGGGAGAAGAGTATCGAGACTTTCATGCATGAAGAAGTTGAGTTAAGATTGTGTGCTGAATGAAGATACTTACAATGTCTTTTGCAAGCTGTTATGAAGGAATTGAGTGTTTTGGTCTTTTGAGTATGGTACAATGATCTAAGTAGGTTGCTACAACAGTCTTGAGAACTGTGTATGTTTATAGGATATGCTCTGATGTTTGTGTTTTGATGAAGGAAGGTGACTGGTTGTATTAACCTCATCGTGTATGGCTGAGACTTATTTTTGAACTTTGAAAATGAGTGCCATGTGTGAAAGTGAGTGCAAGTTATATATATGAAAGATGCTTGAATTCATGTTTTGATAGAAACAAAAGGAGAGAGCTTTGGTGTGCTACCTTGAAGATAGATTATCTACATGATGTTATTAAGTTTCTGATTTCGAAGTGGGAGTTATAGCATAGGTTGTTACTGCTGATTTCTCTGATAATTTCTGTGCATTTGAAGTGAGTGAAGTTGTGTTATTACAATATGATGCTCTATCTTGCATTGGTTATGTGAAGTTATTCAATATGTCTGCTGCACTATTGCTCTATTTGCAACCGGTTCTTATGGTATTTGGTTGGCTTCTCAGTTGTGTTTCCTGGCATTGCACATTCTTCTCTTCTATCCTTTGTCATTGAGGCAAAAAGGGGGAGAGTCATTTTTGTTTTTCCATCAAGGACAAAGGGGGAGTTTTTTGGTTCTCAATTGTGATCATATGGTTTTTCCTTGATGACAAAATCCCTTTCAGTTGATTCTACTTGTTGATAGTTTCAGATTGGTCTCTCATGCTTTATCTTGGTACAGTTTTGTCTATATGGTTTTCTTGTCTTGGCATTCAGTGGACAACTTACATTCAAAATTTTAATATCTTATGGTACTTATCAGTTTGAGCTTCATGTAGTCTCTGGTTATCTTTTTGTACATTGTTTCAGTGACAAGAAAGAACATATCAGCGTGAGAATGCCAAGGTCTCCTTGATCCATTTGTCTGATAAAAGTCTATGTTGCCTATCGACAAGATGTTTTTGATGTCATGAGGATTTGATTTTACATACAAGCAGTTTTCGGCAGGACTTCTCCATGGTTTGGCGACAGAGGGTGTTCCCTATTGGTAGGAGTTATACCATCGGTATGAGGTCACAGATAGATTGTTATGTCTCACCGACCAGAGGTTGAATGGGAACACATCGGCAAGAGTTACGACATCAATATAATGTCATAGCGAACCCTATGGGTCTCACCGATGAAATATAAATGGACCTTGTCGGCATAGGCATTGTGTTGTCTTGGAAAATAGGAATGATTATGTGGGCTTTCGGTAAGACACAGGATGCTCTATGAGAAGTCACCCTGACTATGCATTGTCTTAGCGAAGGTGAATGAAGGATACATCTTGGCATGAGTGCATTTTTGTTTCAACGACTCAGAATGGATAAAGTCATTCAGTGAAACATAATGAAATCTACATATGGTCTCCCTGATAACAATTTGTCACGGCGACCCACATGAGAATGAAGGTTACATTTTGGTGAGATAACTATTGTGTCTCGCTGACCAGCACAAGAATTTTTTTTTTGGTGAGAAACTTTTTAATCAAAGTGAGGTCATGGCGAGGTTGTTGAGTCTTGCTGACCGTTGATAATGAAATACATTTCGGTAAGACTCATGAGTTTCGATGTAGAGTCTCAGTGAACCTGTTAGGTCTTGCCGACTAAGTATTATGAGGGGCTTTCGACGAGAGGTTGGTATTGTCTCAGCGACTTAGAGTGGACAAATTTTTTTGGTATGACATAGTGTGCTCTTCGAGAGGTCTCCCCGACATTGATATCATGTCTCGACGATGCATAAAACAAAAGGAAAATTTTGGTATGACTCATGTGCAATGAAGAAAGGTCTTGGCGAGTTTAATTTCTTATACCAACTGACAACATAAAGGTTTACATCTTGGTAAGAGTTAGGGTTTTTGGTGTGAGGTCTCAGTGAGTGACCTCCAGTCTCGCCGATGGAACACAAAAGGACTTTGTCGCCATAGGATCTGACTTGTCTTAGTGACACACAAGATGGTGGGTGACTTTCGATATAATGAAGTATTATCTATATGAGGTCTCCCCGAGATCGATATGTCACGGAAAAAAGTTTGATCATGAGGGGATCTCGGCAAAACAAAGACTAGTCTATGAGATGTCTCTCTGATATAAAAAGGCTATAGTGATAGTGAATGAAACAAAAGGGAATCTCAGTGAGAAACTTGCTTATGTCTCAGCGATTGGAAAGAACATAACATATGAGCTCTCGGCGTGACATAATGTATTCGTTATGACTTCTCCCCGTCTCTAATGGGTCATGGCAAAAGCAATAACTAAGGGGAATAACTGGCGATTTAATTGCCTTCGACAGGACTATCTAGTTGTCTCAGTGAATGATTAACGAAGAATCAAACACTGTGGCCGACATGGGAATTTCTAAATATAGTTGTAGACTGACATCATTGGTTGGCATCGAATCTCAAAATAGTTACATGGCAGAATATTCTTTGAGTTTCATTTTTGGGTAGTCGTGGTTTTGAAATAATGGATTATTTGCTGGATAGGCATTACTCGTGATTTTTACCATCATCTACAGACTGTCATTATTCAGCTTCATATTCTAAAATTAGCAAGTGAGTTTTAGATTTCTGTGAAAGGCATTTGTAGTTTCAAAAAGGAATTTTGATTTATGATTGTCAGTTTTTTGACAGCCTATTGTTCAAGGTGTTACACTTGCAGACATTTACTTTTCTGACACATTCCTAAAATGGCAAGAGTTTCAGTTTCCTCTGATAAACGAATCTTTGAAGTTTTTTCTTTTGACAGAGATATTGAAAGTATTGTATAAAAACCAGTGTTATAAACACTATGAAATCTGTTGGATAGAATTTTTGAGACAGTTATTTTGGCTGTATCAAGAGATGGATTGGAAAACTCTGTAATACAAAATTTGGAAAACATGATGCAGAACAGAGTTGTATTTCTTTTCTATGTAATATTTTAAGGATTCAAAGAGTTGGATTCTTAGGGTATTAGGTAATAAGAGTGTTGAGTTTCTTGAGCTTACTAGAAAACATAGAGATCCTTTGATATTATTATTCTTCTAAAAATAATCTGAGGGGTTGGTGCTCCTTGAAATTGGTGTTTCAAAATGAGGGGTTGGTGCTCAGAAATTAGCCTATAAGGCATTGTTAACAATGGTTTTTGAAGATTAAGCCAGTAAGGCAGTTTAGGAGTGGTTTTTCTACCCCAGGAGGGTTTTCCACTCAGAAAATTCTTTGTATTATGGTCTCTTTGTTTTGATGTCATAATGTTTCTTGATTGTGATCATTTTTATCATTCTGGACATTTTTGAATGATAGTTCCTTCATATCTACAAATATTTAGTTCAAATATCTTGCCTAAGTCATTGCTGAAGAGTCTAATTCAAAAGGAAGCTTAAATGTTCTCATTTGATTCATTGCTCAAGAATAGTTATAATTTACTAAAGGTGTTTGTTGTCTTAATACCTTTCTTGTCTTTAAAGTTGCATTCAAATCAATTGTTTAAGAAGTGAGTCAATAATGTTGATCATCGTTTGCACAGTCTTATGAGTTGCACCTGCACTATCATCATGCCTTGATTGTTAATCAATGCCAGCCATAACTATTTTTGGAAAATTCAAGATATCTCACTCAAATCATATTTTCATAAGTTGTCTAATAGACTGAGTTAATGTTATATCTTTGTGCTTTCAAAATTTATTACTCTACTCTTTTGTTGTAAGAAAAGGAAATTAGAATTAAAAATCTTGGTCGAAGTAGAAAAAGTTTTGACACTGATTCACCCCCCTCTCAGTGTCTCTCCATAACTCCAAAAATGGGTCATGTTGGGACCATCTACAAAAACCTCTCTCAGTTTTTGCTATCTTGGAGGTGTTTTCCTGTGGTGATAACTTTTCAGTGGAGGGAAAAGTTGTTAGATGCAAGCAGTGTAAAGTTGCAAAGTGGTGCAACTTTCATTCTGCAACTCGTCCAACCAAATAGATTGTTCCAACACGTCTGGATGGGTACGTTTACGCTAGGGATGGTCCTCTCTTGTATGTAAATACATCAAATCCCTCTGAGCTACATTGGACTGACGATTTCCCTTAAGAGTCCAAAGTGTTAAAAGGCAACAATCTTTGAAGGGATATTTATTGGAGACTGTGATGCTTACAAACTCTTCGTCTGAGGCTATGGGATCATGTTGGGACCATCTACAAAAACCTCTCTCGGTTTTTGCTATCTCGGAGGAATTTCTGTGGTGATGACTTTTCAGTGGAGGGAAAAGTTGACAGATGCAAGCAGTGTAAAGTTGCAAAGTGGTGCAACTTTCATTCTGCAACTCGTACGACCAAATAGATTGTTCCAACACCTCTAGATGGGTACGTTTACGCTAGGGATGGTCCTCTCTTGCACCCAAATACGCCGAATCACTCCGAGCTACATTGGATTGATGATTTCCCTTAAGAGTCCAAAGTACTAAAAGGAAGCAATCTTTGAAGGGCTATTTCTCGGAGACCATGATGCTTAAAGACTCTCTGTCCAAGGCTATGGGATCATGTTGGGACCATCTACAAAAACATCTCTTGGTTTTTGCTATCTCAGAGGTGTTTTCCTATGGTGATGACTTTTCAGTGGAGGGAAAAGTTGCCAGATGCAAGCAGTGTAAAGTTGCAAAGTGGTGCAACTTTCATTCTGTAACTCGTACAACCAAATAGACTGTTCCAACACATATGGATAGGTACGTTTATGCAAGGGATGGTACTCTCTTGCACCCAAATATGCCGAATCACTCCGAGCTACATTGGACCAACGATTTCCCTTAAGAGTCCAAAGTGCTAAAAGGCAACAATATTTGAAGGGCTATTTCTTAGAGACCGCGAGGCTTACAAACTCTCTATTTGAGGCTATGGGATCATGTTCTAACCATCTACAAAAACCTCTCTCATTTTTTTCTATCTTAGAGGCATTTTCCTGTGGTGATGACTTTTTAGTGGAGGAAAAAGTTGCCAGATGCAAGCAGTGTAAAGTTGCAAAGTGGTGCAACTTTCATCCCGCAACTCATACAACCAAACAGACTGTTCCAACATGTCTAGATGGGTACGTTTACACTAGGGGTGATCCTCTCTTGCACCTAAATATGCTAAATCACTTCGAACTACATTGGATCGATGATTTTCCTTAAAGTGCTAAAAGGTAGCAATCTTTGAAGGGATATTTATTGGAGACCGTGATGCTTACAGACTCTCCGTCTGAGGCTATGGGATTGTGTTGGGACCATCTACAAAAAAATATCTCAGTTTTTGCTATCTCGGAGGCATTTTCCTGTGGAAATGACTTTTTAGTGGAGGGAAAAGTTTCCAGATGCAAGCAGTGTAAAGTTGCAAAGTGGTGCAACTTTCATTCTGCAACTCGTACAACCAAATAGACTGTTCCAACACATCTAGATGGGTACATTTATGCTAGGGATGGTCCTCTTTTGCAACCAAATACACCGAATCACTTCGAGCTACATTGGACCGAGTGAAATTAGGTGAAAAATTGATGTAGACACAAGGGCACAATCACAAACTCTTTGCAACTTGCCTATTTGAGGAATCTAACAAGATTATTTTGACCTCTTTGGACAGTCCAAAGCTCCCTTAAAACTTGACAACCAACTAAATACACATTTCCCTCTTTAACCCCCTTAAATCCTTGTAATAGTGAGAAACTAGTTTTTGTCCAATTACTCCACAATTTTCCAAAACACTAGACCAACACATGACTGATTCAAACACCCATATCCAAGTTACACAACATATATGAGAAACAACATAGACTCCTTTGGACCAGCGTTGACTTCCTATACATTCACCCTTGAAAAGGCTACTCAATTAGCTCAAAAATGGAAAGCAACATACCTTCAAACACCACACATACCCCTGAAACCTTGGGCAAGCAAATAAATTTCCAAAAAACCAAAGATTCTGCAATTGGATTCCATTTCTATAGACCTGTAACCATCAAATCAGAAAACCCTTGTTTTTAGTGTAATTCTTGAGGGTTTATTGGATGTAGCACTTCCACAACCTTTCAGACTCTGCCACCACCTTAGACACCTTTATTTAGGCCCCAATATGCTTATAAAACAAAGAAAATTTTGGTATCACAGAGATTTTTGCAAACCCTAGGGTAAAAACTCTATTTTTAAGTGAAAAAAAACCACCTTTTTTAGACCTTTAACTCTTCATTTTATTTCAAAACCCATTTCTCCATGCCTTCCACTCTTGAAATATCATTTCATAATCCCTACCAACTCATCCCACCTATTCACATTGGCACACAGTAGGTGAGATGAGATTCAAGCCATTAAAATTGCAAAACTCTTATTCCCCTGTTCAGGAACCCATCTAAAGAAAGTCTAAGTTTTGAGGCACAAAATGAATAAATAAACCCTCTATTAAGAACTAAGAATAAAGTAAAGACATTTAATAAAGTTTATACATAATTTTTTGATACAAAAATGCTTGAATGGCTTGTGCACAGGTAGAAAACACAAGAAAAACAGTAAAATATGAATTGAGCAATTGAAACTTTATTGATTCAAAGAAAAAAACTCCTTCAACCAAACCTGTCTCGAGCCCTTGAAGGCTTTAAGTACATTTCTATGCCTTGGAATCCAACTCCCAATGCCTTTAACCACCAATATTAACTGACTTTTGAAACCTTAATGACCGTTGAAGGCCAAAATATAAACATTTTTCACATTAATATGGCTCATAATGAAATGTTGCACTTTTCCACTTCTAACTTTACTAAGACCTCACTTAATGGCTTGAAATAGCATCATTACATGTTCAAAACACTGTTCTTTCTTGTCCCTAAACAAATTTACTAATTTTTCCTTCAAAGGCTACAAAGCAACAACGAGGACAAGTTGGGATCTCCATGTTTTGTTACCCTAAAACCTAAAAATCCTCCTAATACATGACCATTAGGACTATTAGATCTCATTAAAGACAAAAACTCAAAATATTAACACTTTAATCATTGATTTCCTTAAAAACCTCATGAAAGTTGCTAAAAATGAAGTTGCACCCAAGTTGGATTTGAGGAGCAAAAGTTGCAAGCCACTATAATTTATTATATATAAATGGGAGATATTACAAAACTTGGTTCAAACGAGCATACCGACAGGAAAGAACTAGGAAGAAAACCTTCAGTTGTAGCTCGATTAAGTACTAAAATAGACCCCTTTACAAAACCTACGAGTTTCCAAAATATAGACCCCTTTACATTTTAGACATGCCCTTTATACAATGCCAGACATTTGATCCATATTTCAAAAAACATCACTGGGTATAGATTATGCCCATACACAATTATGACCATTTTATATTGTTTCCAATTTGAGAATTCAAATTTTACAAAATTTTCCTATTAGAGGCATTCAGGGCACAATCTTCAACAATAGTAGTATGTTCACGTTCTAGACTGACAAGCACCTGTACAAACCATCAAGGTAGCTTAGAATAACCAATCTATATTATTCTAAATGACACAAAATATGATGAGATGGTAATGCAAACTATAAAAGATGCTTAGAATAACCAATCTATATTGTTGTAATCATTGCATACCTCTTGAAAAGGATCAAAGCTGGCTATTGTTGTAGCAGGTCCATGATCAATCGTGCAGGAATATCACAAAAGTGGGAAAAAGAAATCTATATTGTCACAATAAAAAGATGCTTAGACTAACAAATCTATATTAATCTAAACAACTTGAATGATGATGAATTGGTGATACAAACTATAAAAGATGCTTAGAATAACCAATCTATATTATTCTAAATGACACAAAATATGATGAGATGGTAATGCAAACTATAAAAGATGCTTAAAATAACCAATCTATATTGTTGTAATCTATCGCATACCTCTCTGAAAGGATCAAGCTGGCTATTATTGCAACAGGTCCATGATCAATCGTGCAGAATATCAAAAGTGGGAAAATGAGAAATCTATATTGTCACAATAGAAAAGATGCTTAGACTAACATATCTATATTAATCTAAAAACCTGAATGATGATGAGTTGGTGATACAAACTATAAAAGATGCTTAGAATAACCAATCTATATTGTTCTAATCTGTCATACCTCTTGAAAGGATCGAGTTGGCTATTGTTGTAGTAGGTCCATGATCAATCTTTCCAAATTTTTGCAAAAGTGCATACAAAATATCACTATTAAAACACTTTTGCATTGCAATAGTATATAAAATATTAGTATTAAATAAAGAACACTAATGAACTTAATCATAATGAACATAAGCATTCTACCTTCCATTCTTGAAAATGCTATTCAAGTGTGCCTGAAGGGTCATCTCTTTGCTTAAGAGTATCCAATATTGCTTTGTGATCAACATTACTAAGTGTCCATAGTTGTTTTGTCTTTGGTCTGGAATGATGCTTCAACAACTTAACATTTGTTGCTATAACAAGGTGCGAATACATGAGAATGGTTTTGTGTTTCTTGTAGTCTTCAAATGTAGGTATGCCATTCTTTCTAATCATGTATGTTCACAACCAAGTTCCTGCAACCACAACTGAACCTATAGGATACATGAAACCATCATCATCTTCCATTGGTTGTGTTAGCTTATGCTTTACCCACACACATTGAGCCAACCAATAGTCTGATCTCTCTTCATTCCCCTGCGATGAAACAACTACAAAAATATGTCCTAGCTGTAGTAGATTTGAAAGCAAGTCATAATCAACTAAACTTTCCATTGTGTCATTTGTCATGGATATTGTTTGAGATAAAGGAGTTAGATACTGTGGTACCCATGTATCCACCCACTCACTTGAATCGCATTGATCCCAACACTGAATACAACTTTGAAAAAAACAAGCTAACTCTCATGTCCAAATGGTCCATGTGCCTGCATCTGAGCTTCGAAATGAATGCATCTTTGAAGAATCTTTGATTGTATGACAATCCAATCTGCCTCCCACTATACCCTCCTCAACGAACCAAAATAATTTGTGCACAGTTGAATCAAGTTTCCCTCCCTGTGACAATGCTAAACTACACCAATCAACTATAGAACATGCATCACTGAATTTTTCTCCTAAAATCTTCAATTGCTCCTTAACTAGAGCTCTCTTTAAGCATGCACTTGCTCCATCATGCTCCCCTTTCCCATGTCTAGCTTCAAAAAAACTCTAAATATGAGGTAGACCCCTCTCTACATGCATTCTACTCAACCAATAAAACACACGAGCATTCTTGAATTGACCTATGCAATTATCTTACCAAATTAGATGTTGGCCCAGTGCTATATCATGCTCCTGCAAGAACTCAAAAAGATTCTCACAAAAATGTTGGACATACTCAGACGAGTGAGATATATCATCACTCATATAAAAATGATACTCTCTGATTATCTTTCGAACCTCCTCTGTACTATTAGGTGCATGTCTAAATGTTATGTGGACAAAAATAACAATCTGAATGGAATTGTAATACTGAGATTGTACCTCATTTTGTGGTTGCAATGTGTAGTTTTCTGCAAAATCAACCACTGATATAATAGTTCCAATAGGAAAAGATTCCTTACACATCCTAAATTGTTGATCCAACCACTAAGACCTATGACTATGCCTTGCATACTTATAGAAAATATTGTCCTTAAAATCTGAAATAAAATCAGCAACACCACATTCTTTTGAAACCAACTCACATCTAGAACCTTCACCTCCACTCTGCAAAGTATATTTGACTATCTCATATCTCTTTTTCTCAACAAGCTTCTTTCCAAATTGTGTTGAACTCTCTGAAACATTGAACAAACTTTGACAAGCCACCACATTGAGCACTTTGCATTTAAACAATCATTTCTATAGAAAAGAAGCAGCCTCATTTCTAGAACATATTAAAGATCTGTAAGAGTCCCTTGATGTTTTTGGAAGATGCATTACGCCACCTCCACGCAACATTTCACGTGTTAGTATGCAAAACAGAGCAGATATGGCATAATAGTTCTTAATTTGAAAACTCCACATGGTGTTTTGCAACAACAGTATTATAGTTTTAAGAGGGCACAATAAAATGGCTTCAAACCCTCAAAAGTCCTTTGTGATATTTCCATATTTGAATGTGTTTCAATAAATTTTTTGAATAGTGTTTGGATTGATTCCAAGAAATGTTTAGGATGTGGTGTATGGTCTTGATGGCAATTCTTAACTTTAAAACATCATTTGCATTGGGTGATATTCTAGAGTTATCATGCCAAAATTGTTGAATTACTTGATTTACATTATCGATTAGCTTATTATCAAC
>VDFB02061427.1:0-10719 GCA_007258455.2 Sequoia sempervirens
GGGGGTGGTTGGGTGAATCAGTGTTGTGCAATTTTTAACTTTATTAATCTGATCATTAAAGTGCTGATAACATTCAACCAAAATAAAAATGCAAGCACATAAGACAAATAACCACAACACCATAACACAAGGATTTTTTATGTGGAAACCCAGTTAGGGGAAAAACCACGGTGGAGGTCAATCCACAATATTGTTTTGAGTATACTCAAAAGAAAAGATTACAAAATGAGAATGCACTTGCATTCAGGCACACTGCCTAGAGCTCACTGCTCAAAAACTGAAAGGCTTACTACCTTACAAACATTTGGAATACTTCCAAGGATTTGAACTGATAAAGTAGGATTTACAAATGCCTGATTACAGTTCTAGTTAGGCTCAACAATCAAATTCTGGACCTTTTGACTGATTCTGCTCTTCTACTCTATTCTACTTCAATTCGCACCAAAAATCCTTAATGCACAAGTGAAATTGTGCATAATCGCTCTACTGACCTTTTGACATTCGCAACATACATCAACTCACATTGAACACACACCAAAATGATATAATTGACCACTTATATATATCTGCCACCAAAAATTTAATCATTTCATGTCAGCCTCAACAAAATAAGAAATATTCACAAACTGTCGGCTCAAATCATTCATAATATTCAATGTGCATCCACAAGAGTCGGCCATAACATAGTGAGGACCCAAACCAAAATATTCGAACACAAAAATACTTAAACAATAACTCCTCAAATATCTGCGACACACTATATTCACCAAGTCGGCCTTCATACACTGATGAACAAAAAATTAGTTCACCGAACCTTCTAACTTTCACCCAAATTGATACGAGGCACCAAGATTTACAGATAACACATATTATGCATCGAACAATACTCCCTGAGATCCACAACACAAAGTAATAACATAAAATCTGCATATGAATCGAAGAACACGAAATTACCAGATGCTTTGTTCTAACTTAACAGATAATCATTGATCTTCAATCTGTTTGCTGGTATGAGCAAATTGCAACGTGCGGATCAACTAGCTGACAAGGGTTGCCATCAATGACCACCAGAAAACATGTGCAGTATCTCTTGTCAACAATAGTTTGATTGGAGAATAATTGCAGTTTTGGAGCTCATCATTCCATCCATTCTTGAGGACGATTTTTGGCATGATATTGATATTCTCATTTTTAGTGACAGTCATAGCTGGGTGGTATGATTTTGGTTGTGGTGGTTGGATTTGACATTGATTTTCTCATAGGGTTTGAGCACTCCAACCTTGAGACCTTGACAATGATGATTGATGCATTTGGAGGTGTCTAGAGGCTGCCATTAATTTATTTGGCTTCATCATAGCTTGCAGCAGGGGCGGCATTTTGAAGGAGGGCGATCTTGATCAAGGAAGGTAAATAAAATATGAAAATATTCATGGAAGGTCGCTGGGAAATAAGGAGTTAGGGCGCTGCAGTTTGGAGGCTAGAAAACAGCAATACAAGGAGATACGACTTGGACTTAGTAGCAGCAATTTCATATCAGAACAGAGGCGGTTTGCATAGGGGGTCGATTTGGTTCAAGTAAGGCTACTTTGTGAATGATACACGGCTGCTACATCTTCACCAGCAGTGGTGCACTTTGTATTCAGGTTCCTTATTGTATTTGCATCATATATTGGCATATAGGAAGTTGTTAGCAGTGCTGCTAATTGTAATCAGACTTTAGGGAATTGCATTGTGAAGCCAAGAGTCTTGGCTATCATCCTATAACAACATTGTAGTTGGAAGAGTCATAAATAAAGGAGTGATAAGTTGCATGCCAAGTATTTGATGTAATGCTCATATCTATGTTGTCATGATTTGCTTAATGGTTTGCATGCCAAGTGTTTGTCATAATTCCTAGTTGCTGTAGATGCACATTTTCAGTCACTATATGGATATAAGGTAGAAAATAGTTGGCATAGCATTGCTGAGACTTTGTTAGTCTATCTTGCATCAATAGAAGCATTCAAAAACATCATTTGCAGCATTCAAACTCATAACAAAACAAACACAAGTTCATATCAGCAAGATCAGACCTTGTGTGCAAAGTGTTTGACAATTTTCCTTGAGGCCTTAATCGGAAAATTAGGGCCAGATATTGCAAGGGATATTACAGTGGTTTCAGAAGTGTGAACATTGCCATTTTGGTCTATCCCTCTCCTTTAGGTGAAAAATCCAGAAGTGTTAGAGGGCCCATAGCAACCAAGATCTTTGTTCACATTTTGGTGAACCTGATGATATTCCTTGAAGGAAAATTTACATCAGAACTAGCAAGGGATATTACACTATTACATGATCCACTACTTCTTTCAAATCCATTATGAACTCTTCCTAGATATGATGTTTCCCCAAGGCTTTTGTGAACTCCTTGTCACCAGTAAGTATATATATGTTAGAAACAAACATATATCAAATATCAAATTTTACCTTGTGGTGCATTGCCCCTTCAACAAAATCCCATCTAGGTACCTCCTAATGGGTTCAAGAATGCTACCACCTTGGTAGAAGAAGACCTTCCTAATTTTGGTCTTTGTCACAACTCCCCACTCAACAAAGTGCATGGCTCCACGAAACCTCCTTCCTATGTTCCTACAATTGGAGATAATATGAGGGATTCAATTGTTGTGATAGGGAAAGGGTGAAGCTCTTAGTGGTAGATAATATAGTTGAGAACAATTTTGAGCATGTAAAAATGAGAATATAGTACTAGTTCAATTTGTGCACATCAATGCAAAGTTATGTCATGTGTTTATCTCTTGCATTCAAATGATGGTAGTGTCCTCTCATAAATCCTCATGATTAACCATCACATGGGATTAATCCTAGATTTTACATATTTTTGACCAGCAATTAATATCATCATTGATTATGATATCCTTACCATTGTTGGTTCCTTGGTTTGATAAGTAATCCGCTACTCTATTCCCTTCACAATAGCAATTGCTAAGTATAAATGAGGAGAGGTTATCAAGTATCTCCCAAGCTTGATTTATGATGTGAACGATTCTCCAATTGGTTGATTGCCTCTTTTGGATACATAGTATTATTAACATAGAGACACCTTCGATCATAATTGAGGCAAGATCACAAATTTCACCAATTGTAGACCTAGTAGGAAGGCTTCAACTTCTACTTCATTGTTTGTGCTAGTTTGTGACTTCTTAGAGGCCACTTCTATCATGTTTCCTAGAAATCCTTAGATTATGCATCCTGCATCCAATGAAATTGGTTGCCCCTTGAGGTACCATCAAAGTTCAATTTGATCATGTCATTGCATGGCCAAGGATCCATTTGATTTGATCACTACACAATGGTGGCTAGTTCAACCTAGAAATCCCATGAGTAGGGGAAGGCTTATTTTCCCCCATATTTTTAGCATATCTTTGTCCCATGCCATAAACATACACCTTTTTGTAATTCGGTAGTGGCAAGACTCATGACAACATTAGATATGACAACTTCTAGTTTCATAAGACTTATTCATAGTTGAGTGCCTTATCTTGGAAGATGAGATGATTCCTCCATATGTGCAAAATTAGTAATGATGGGCTTGAATCCACAAACTAGGGAATATAGCCTTATGTTTTGAAAGAGACTAATCTTTGAAGAGTTACAATAGAGACTCCTAGAGATTTGTTGTCCATTTTAAATGGCTAGTAAGCCAATTCCAGCATTTATGGGAGAAGGGGTAGTGTAGAAAACGGTGGTTGCTAGTTTCTTTAGCTTGTTTATAGAGAACACACCTAAATGGGCCAAGGAATACCATCTTTGTAAGTTTATCACCTATGAGCACCTTTCTTTGAATTGTAGCCCATGTGAAGGCCCTTGCTTTTTGTAGACAATCTTGTAACACTTGATATATGGTCAATCTTGATCCATAGTGGCCAATTTTACCAAGCATAACTTGCTTTTAGAGCAAATCTATCTTAACTCATCCTCTTTTTTGTTGATATTTCTCTTGCAAACTTTAAGGATTGTAGTGTTTGAATTTGGTCTTGAGGAGCTGGTAGGGATGTGAAGTCCCTCCATTTGCATTGTCTTACATCTATGTATATTCTAGATATAATCCACATACTACATGCAATGTGTCTTTTTCCCACAAGAATATTTAAATATAACAAATTAAATTATAATTATAAAATGTGACGTGTCTTTTTCCTATAAGAATATTTAAATGTAAAAATTAATAAATTGTAATATTGTGATTAATAAATATTTATATTTCATAGCATAGTGCAACAAAAAAAACTACATCTAGCTAGAAGAAAAAATAGTTAGCACCTCAACAAAATAAAGAGCAACTCAACAAAGAGTATCACATAGGAAGAGTGTACTCTTAGAAATAATTATCAATATAAATGTTGGGAAATATCAAAGTGATGAGGATAACTTGATAAATATGAGGGGCAAAAATTACATATACATTCACCTTCCAAAATAAGTGGGTTGAGTCATGAGTTCTTTTGTATGTTGGTTCTATAAGGTGTAGCGGATTGGGACCTACAGATTGCTTTTGATGCTAGTAAAAAGAAATACAAAGTGACACCAATCTTTTTGGGATCAAATAAAATCAACCGTTAGAAATTCTTTACGCCGAGCTATCAAAAGTTCAAGAACCTATTTTGGCAAGGCCTCTTAATTCTAAATAAGAATTTCAATGTTGTTACCAAGTAACTTATATACATTTGGCCAACACATAAATTCACACAACCTATTTAATATAGTTTAGTAACGTGTTATGATGTTGAATTGGTAAAAATATAGATTTGTGGATTAGATGGATCAAAAATATAAATAATTATACACATCTTTTCACACCATCTAAGTTGAATGGTTTTTGTTCCCAAATAAAATTTATATTACAAATGTTCAAATGTTTGGTCAAGTAACTAATAATTAGCATGTTATAAAAGCAATACAAATATTAATTATTTGATTGCTATATGATAATTATAGTTTTATAGGGTTTTTAACTTTTTACAGAGAAGACACCGCAGCTAGTTGGTTGAAATAAACTTGAACCAATTGATAAGTAGGAGGTATTTTTCACAGCATGTCAAATTATGATATTGATATCAGGATTCAACCATGTAGTTTTACGAGTCAAACTCATTGACCCATGTTTCATGAGTAGCGATTCACAAGAACCCATCTCTCATGATAATGAATGATCCACTTAGCACTCATTGCATCTAGGTGATGCTCACAGAGGTGAAGCACTGGGCCATCTCGGGAGGTCACCCATCCCAGTATTGCTCCAGCTCAAGTGCGCTTAACCAAGGAGTTTTTCCCAAGGTTAAGCCCACTTAGCTTGCAACCCCAAGGTTAAGCACGCTTGAGCTGGAGCAATACTAGGATGGGTGACCTCCCGGGATGGCCCAGTGCTTCACCTCTATGAGCATCACCTAGATGCAATGAGTGCTAAGTGGATCATTCATTATCATGAGAGATGGGTTCTTGTGAATCACTACTCATGAAACATGGGTCAATGAGTTTGACTCGTAAAACTACAGGGTTGAATCCTGATAGCAAAATCATAATTTGACACACTGTGGAAAATACCTCCTACTTAACCTTGGGAAAAAATCCTTTTGCAAATGGGGTTGCAAGCTAAGTGGGCTTAAGCTTGGGAAAAAATCCTTGGTTAAGCGTGCTTGAGTTGGAGCAATACTAGGATGGGTGACCTCCCGAGACGGCCCAGTGCTTCACCTCTGTGAGCATCACCTAGTGCTATGAGTGCTAAGTGGATCATTCATTATCATGAGAGATGGGTTCATGTGAATCACTACTCATGAAAGATGGGTCAATGAGTTTGACTCGTAAAACTACACAATTGAATCCTGATAGCAATATCATAATTTGACATGTGGAAAATACCTCCTACTTATCAATATGTCATGTCCCCTTCTAGTTGACATCTCTCAGAGCACAGGATTAGCCTATTATGCGACCCTCGTACGCTAATAGGATGGATAGAGGGTCTTGACGGAGCTTGGCTCAGCTTCAGTTGTCAGTATTTGATCAGTTGGCTTTCGTTCGGGCTCATTTGGACACTTTTAGCCTGAGTTGCTATTTTTAGCAGTATCTGGCACTCAGTGAGGGACCCCTGCTATTTTTAGCAGTATGGATTGATCACGTGCAGAATCACTTCCTTAGTCGTCAGCTTCAGACGGTTCGTGCATTGGGTAAATATTGAGAGAGATATTAATATTTAATTGATTTAATTAAATATTAATTATTGGAGCTTATAATATAAAGTTATAATATTTCAAATATTATAACTTAAGTGATTTTGGCTGAAGGGGTCGCCCAACATGGGAAGGGGCCATTTGAGATTATATTTTATAATCAAAATTTCATCGGAGACTATGGAATTAATAAAAAGAAAAGTTCGAATTATTTTAATGATCCCTATCTTTAAGGAATTCGCACTTTTCATGAGTATAAGGCATTTTCATTGGAATTCGAGCCATTACGTTATTGTGAATTGAAAATTGATCAAGTCTTGACCAAAGCACGGAAGCCAAGGGTTTCAGTCTCAGAGCATTGGGGAACGGGCCATCTCCAGTGAAAGCAATTCAGAGGGTGTGAGATATCATCTGATTTATTGCCAGGAAAGAGATTTCTTCATTCAGAAGAAATTATAGAGCTTCACGGTTGATTGTATCTCAGGGTTTTTAGCCTATATCTATTCCAGAAGGGTTCTAACATTGAGACATCCTTTTTATTGATATTCTGGAGGTTTAAAGAGAGCCGTACTTTGCATTCATTGCTGCTGCTGCAGCCGTACCATCTGTCAGGCCGTACCATTCAAAAGGGCCGTACTTTTCCTTATTGAGCAAATCGCCATCATTTTTGCTAGTCAGATAGCATATCTGGAGGCGCCTATTTCTCTGGCATCATCTACAGGCATTGGACAGAGGAAGAAGTGTTCATTCATCTCAGCCGTACCATCTTCAGAAGATCATTTATTGCTGCGATTTCCAGATTTTCAATAAAATATCATTGCCTTTTTATTTGCATGTAATTGGATCTTCATTGTAATCATTTCAGAAGATTAAATAATAGTCTGGCATCAGTATTTGAAATAGATTCTGTCATTTCCGGAGTTGTAAGAATTTATTTAGATTTTATATTATTTTATTGCAAAATCGCCATTTTCAATATTTATGCAAAAAAACACCAAAAAAACCAAAAATCACAAAAACAAACAAAAAACAGTCAGATTCAGGAAACAGGGGAAACTAGGGTTTCTACAGTGGTATCAGAGCTAAATCCTGCCATCCTGAGGGTTTAGCAGTCTTATGCAGCCACAAGAGATTGGGTCTCACAGGTATTACACACGCAGACGAGCCTTGATTGACAGGCAACAGGGTTCGATCCGGCAGCCGGAAAACATGGGTGATAGAACAGATATTCCTAGAACAGAGATTCCTCATAATCCCAGAGATCAGGACGATGTAGAGGTTTTAGACACTCTCAGAGACTTACGAGCAGGTCAACAGCAGTCCAACGATGTGCTACAGCAGTTGACAGTAGCCATCCAGAGGTTGGGTACACAGAGGAGACCGTCACCTCAGCGTGAGGATAACAGGAGTGATGCAGGATCTCAGAGAGCACCCAGGACTGCTTCTCGGACAGCAGATAGGCCCACTAGGCCTACTTTCGCGAGACAGGAGCCCGATGAGGCTATTGTAGGTGAGGAGCATGATGAGTTGTTTGGAGATACACTTATGGCAGCGAACGGGGAGTGGGAGTTAGTACCACCCGATGTCAGAGAGAGGATCACCTTTGATAGATTTATTACACAGAGGCGAGAGCACCACAGAGGTCGACAGGATTGGAGACCTAGATACCAAAATCATGATCTAAAACATGCTACGAACAAGCTCAATCTAGCGATGTTCGATGGTAGTGGTAAGGTGACAGCCCAGGCATGGATTAGTAAGCTAGACACATTCCTCACATTGCGCCCGATGGCTGAGAGAGATGCTATTAGATATGCGACACTGCATCTTGAGGGTGTAGCTTACAACTGGTGGCACCACGGGATGGTGACCTTACAGCATGACCGGATCACATCCTATCAGGAGTTTGTTGACAGGTTGGTGGAGCGGTTTGACAGGAAGGATCCAGAATCCTACTTTAGAGACTTGGCTCAGTTGAGACAGAGTGGCAGCTTGGAGTCTTATATTGGTGACTTTCAGAAGTTATCAATTATGGTTCCGAATATTTCAGAGAGACGATTAGTAGTGCTCTTCATGGAGGGATTGACGAAACCATTGAGAGGCTGGATCAAAGCCTTTGATCCTCCTTCATTACAGGAAGCGATGAAGAAGGCACGTAGTATGGAGTTGGCAGCACCTTCCAGTAGATTCAACTCCAGAGGTTCTTCTTCTTTCAGGGACAATAAGGGCTTTAACAGAAACAGAGAGAAGTCTGATTTTAACAAAGAGAAATCAGATTTCAAGAATGATTCAAAGGGTAAATCAGCAGCACCACCTTTGGATCGAGAGGCCTTAACGATCTACGCAGGAAGAAGCTTTGCTTCTACTGCAAAGGTCCCTATGGCCAATCACGGTGTCCTTTAGAATGGGCAAGGCAAATCAGTGATGTGGAAATTATGAGGGATTAGTCCGGAAGAATTCCAGACAGCGGAGGATTCACGAGTGGAGCGGAGGCTTGGAGCCTAAAGCGACGGTGAGCTTAGGATCTGAGGAAACTGCAGCTTATCTAGCATTCAGCAAGAGGGCTCTTTCAGGATTCGTGGAGTGTTGGCAGGACAGAGGGTCATTACCCTTCTTGATACAGGAGCCACACACAATTTCATAGATGCTAGATTTGTTGAGAAACGCGGACTCATCACTAAGGAGTTCGAGGGCATTAGGGTTAAGGTGGCCGACGGATACACTTTGAGGTGTGAACGCATGATTAAGGATCTCCCTTTACGCTTGAACAATTATGAGTTCAAGGCTGATTACTACGTAGTTAACATGGGAGACATTGATTTGGTCTTGGGCATGAAGTGGCTTCATTCACTTGAGGAAGTCACTCTTCATCTCAAGGACATGGAGATCCGTTTTGATGTTGACGGGAAGACACATATTCTAAAAGCAATTCGGGACAGCAACATCAAAACAATTTCTTTTCGTCGGATGGAGAGGCTCATACGTCACGACATGGTAGAGTGGGCTGCCGAGTGCACATTGGCACCTATATAGGAGGGACAGCAGAAGACTAAATATCATCCCGACATACAGCAGTTGAGAATCAAGCATGATAAGGTATTCAGTGATATTCCTCCAGGGAGACCTCCAGACAGGGGCATTGAGCATATTATTGAGCTTGAGGAGGGCGCTAAGCCCGTTATGATTACGCCCTATAGACATCCTAAGCGACTGAAGGATGAGATCGAGAAAACGATCAAGGAATTACTTGCTATGGGTCACATTCGACCTAGCAAATCACCATTCGCTTCTTCGGTTGTTTTGGTAAAGAAGAAGGATGGCACCTTACGCATGTGCATTGACTACAGAGTCCTGAATAAGAGGACGATCAAAAACAGGTATCCGATACCGCGTATAGACGAGCTTATTGATGAGCTCCATGGTGCATGTTACTTCACTAAAATTGACTTAAGGTCAGGGTATCATCAGATCAGGGTTCGTGAGTAGGACATCGAGAAGACTGCCTTCCGTTGTCATTGTGGGCACTTCGAGTTCGTAGTGATGCCATTTGGGCTCACTAATGCACCAGCTACATTTCAGTCCACGATGAACAGGGTTTTTCATTCACTGCTGAGGAGATTCGTATTGGTCTTCTTTGATGATATCCTTATTTACAGCAGGACTTGGCAGGAGCATTTGGCTCACTTGGAGACCGTGTTGAGTATTCTGGAGAGGGAGTCCTTGTACGCCAAGGAATCCAAATGTGATTTGGGGATGACTGAATTGTTATATTTAGGTCACATTATCAGTGCAGAGGGAGTGCGGATGGATCCTGAAAAGATCCGCGCTATTATTGACTGGCCTACACTGGCAAACCTGACACAGTTGAGAGGGTTTCTAGGTTTGTGTGGGTTCTATCGCAGATTCGTGAATGGTTATTCACGACATGCAACCCCTATGACAGATTTACTGAAGAAGGGTGCATTTATTTGGACTCCTGAGGCACATGAGTGTTTTATGAGATTTAAGGAGTTGATGACTACATGCCCTGTGTTGGCACTACCTGACTTTTCGAAGCCTTTCGAGCTTCAGTGCGATGCATCAGGTGAGGGCATTGGTGCGGTGCTTATGCAGGACAAGCACCCTATTGTATATGAGAGCCGTAAACTCAGAGGGCCAGAGAGACTTTACAACATTTATGATAAGAAGATGCTCGCTATAATGCATGCCTTAGCAAAATTTAGACAATATCTTGTTGGCAGCAAATTTTGCATCAAAACTGATCATAACAGTTTGAGACACTTCTTGGGGCAGCGAGATCTCAATGATCGTCAGCAGAAGTGGGTTAGTAAATTGCAGGCCTATGACTTTGATATCTCGTATATCAAAGGTACACAAAACGTAGTAGCTGATGCTCTTTCACGCAGGCCTCATTTGAGCTCTATGGTTCACATTTCAGAGGATTGGAGGCATATGATTGTGGCGAGTATCCCAAAATCTGGGCCTCGACATTGTT
>VDFB02061429.1:0-43101 GCA_007258455.2 Sequoia sempervirens
AAATCTATCGCGGTATTTTTCTATCCCTTTCAAACCTTCAATTTTCGTTGAGTTATATCTTTACTTAGGAAACCGCTCATGTTTGAGTTTTCGTGGGCCATTGATCAACTTTGGTGACTACGATTGTGGATGTCACTCTAGTTGTCTATTCTATATGCATATTTTCTATCACCTGTCACGAACCTTCATTTTTTGTTGAGTTATAGCCGCATTTCAGAAACCGCTCATGTTTGAGATTTTGTTGGCCATCGATTGCCTATGGTGACTATGCTTGTGGATTACATTGTAGTTGTGCATTCTATATGGGTATTTTCTATAGCCTTTCAGAAACTTCATTTTTTCTTGAGTTATAGCTGCATTTAGGAAACTGTTCATCTCTAAGTTTTTGTGGGCCATCATTCAACTTTGGTGACTAGAATTGTGCATTGTATTGTAGTTGTATATTCTGTATGCATATTTTTAATCATCTTTCACAGACCTTCATTTTTTGTTGAGTTATAGCTGCATTTAGGAAAACACTCGTCTTTGAGTTTTCGTGGGCCATCGATCAACTTTGGTGACTACGATTTTGGTTTGCTCTATAGTTGTCCATTTTTTACGTGTATTTACTATCACCTTTCGTAAACCTTCGCTTTTTCTATAGTTATAGTTGCATTTAGGAAATCACTCATGTTTGAGTTTTTGTGGGCCATCGATCAACTTTGGTGACTACGATTGTGGATTACATTGTAGTTGTGCATTCTATAAATGTATTTTCTATCGCCTTTCACGAACTTTCATTTTTTGTTTAGTTATAGCCGTATATAGGAAAATGCTCATGTTTGAGTTTTCGTGGGCCATCGATCAACTTTGGTGACTATGATTGTGGATTACACTATGACTATGTTTGAGTTTCCATTGAGTTAAGGCTGCAATTAGCAACCCAATCGTGTTTGAGTTTTTGTGGGCTATCAATCAACTTTGATGACTACGATTGTGGATTGCAGATTAGTTGTACTTTCTGTACATGTATTTTCTATCGCCTTATACACACCACCTTTTTTTTTGAGTTATAGGCACTATTAGGAAATGACTAGAGTTTGAGTTTTCATGGGCCATCGATCAACTTTGGTGACTACGCTTGTGGATTACAATATATTTGTGCATTCTATAAGCATAATTTCAATTTCCTTTCTCGAAACTTCATTTTTTTTTTGAGTTATAGCCGCATTTAGGAAACCGCTCGTGTTTGAGTTTTCATGGGCCATCAATCAAATTTGGCGACTATGATTGTGGATTATACACTAGTTGTCTATTTTGTAAGCGTATTTTCTATCGCCTTTCCCGAACCTTCATTTTTGTTGAATTATAGGAGCATTTAGGAAACCGCTCATGTTTGAGTTTTTGTGGGCCATCGATCAACTTTGGTGACTACGATAGTGGATTGCACTATAGTTTTGCATTATGTACTTGTATTTTCTATCATCTTTCGTGAAACTACATTTTTTGTTGAGTTATAGCCACATTTAGGAAACCGCTCGTGTTTGAGTTTTCATGCGCCATCAATCAACCTTGGTGACTACAATTGTGCATTGCACTGTAGTTGTCGATTATGTACGAATATTTAGTATCACCTTTCATGAACCTTCATTTTCGTTTAGTTATAGCCGCATTTACGAAACTGCTCGTGTTTGAGTTTTCGTGGGCCATCGGTCAACTTTGGTGACAATGCTTGTACAATACACTGTAATTGTGCATTTGATACATGTATTTTCTAAAATATTTTGCAAGACTTCATTTTTTGTTGAGTTATAGCCTCATTTAGGAAACTGCTCATGTTTGAGTTTTTGTGGGCCATCGATCAACTTTGGTGACTACAATTGTGGATTGTACTAAAGTTGTGCATTTTATATGCATATTTTTAATCGTGTTTCACGAACGCTCATTTTTTATTGAGTTACAGCCGCATTTAGGAAAGTGCTTATATTTGAGTTTTCGTGGGCCATCAATCAACTTTTGTAACTACGATTGTGGATTACACTGTAGTTGTGCATTATATATGCATACTTTCTATCGACTTTTGCAAACCTTCATTATTCATTGAGTTATAATTGCACTTAGGAAAACACTCGTTTTTGAGTTTTTGTGGTCCATCGATCAACTTTGGTGACAACAATTGTGGATTTCATTGTAGTTGTCCATTTTGTATGTGTATTTTCTGTTGCCTTTCAGAACCTTTCTTTTTGGTGACCACACTTGTGGATTACACTATATTTTTGTGCATTTTATATACGTATTTTCTATTGCCTTTCACGAACCTTTATTTTTTGTTGAGTTACATCTGCATTTAGAAAACCACCCATGTTTGATTTTTTTGGGCCATCAACCAACTTTGGTGTATGATTATGTATTATACTGTAGTTGTGCATTCTGCATGCATATCTTTAATTCCCTTTCACGAACCTTAATTTTTCATTGAGTTATAGCCACATTTATGAAAACGCTCGTGTTTGAGTTTTCATGGGCCATCAATCAACTTTGGTGAATACGATTGTGGATTAGACTCTAGTTGTGCATTCTATATGCATATTTTATATCGCCTTTTGAGAACCTTCATTTTTCCTTGAGTTATAGCCGCACTTAGGAAACCGCATGTGTTTGAGTTTTCATAGGCCATTGATCAACTTTGGTGATTAGGATTGTGAGTTATAGCCGCATTTAGGAAGTCGCTCATGTTTGAGGTTTTTCGGGCCATCGATAACAATTGGTGACTATGATTGTGGATTGTACTGTAGTTCTGCATTCTGAACGCATAATTTTAATCGCCTTTCACGAATCTTCATTTTTTGTTGAGTTATAACTGCATTTAGGAAAACACTCCTATTTGAGTTGTCATTTGTCATCGATAAAACTTGGTGACTACGATTGGGGAATACAGTGAAGCTGTGCATTCTATACGCATATTTTCTATTGCCTTTTTGGAACCTTCATTTTTCATTGAGTTATAGCCACACTCAGGAAACTACTTCTATTTGAGTTTTTGTGGGCCATTGATCAACCGTAGTGACTATGATTGTGGATTGCACTATAGCTATCCATTTTGTACGTGTATTTTCTATTGCCTTTCGTGAATGTTCATTTTTTGTTGAGTTATAGCTGCATTTAGGAAAACACTCGTGTTTGATTTTTCGTGGGCCATCGATCAACCTTTGTGACTACGATTGTGAATTGTACTGTAGTTTTCCATTATGTACATGTATTTTCTATCGCCTTTCACTAACCTTCATTTTTCATTGAGTTATAGGTGCATTTAGGAAATTGCTCGTGTCGTAAATAAACGTGATCGTTTGTTTTTTGAGAAAATAAGTTCTTGTTGAAAAATATTTTTTTGAAAAGTTCAAGCAATAGAGGTAACAGAGGCAATTTTTTTGAATCCTTTTATGAAAAATGGGATAAATGGGTGTTTTAGAGAATGTCATTCTGAGTAAACCTTCATCATCATCTTTACGAAAAAACTAATTTTTCAACATCCAAGAACCCCTCAAAAATAGAATCTACGAAATAATTTTTTTTGGGAAAATTGAAATATGGTTTTTATAGGTGCTCGTGTGCTAAAACGACTCAAATTGTCTGTTTTTTGGAAAAATATGTTATTCTTGAAAAAGATAGATTCTTTTGAAAAGTAGAAGTAGTAGAGGTAATAGAGGTAAGTTTTTTGAATCTTTTTATGAAAAACCTAAGAAATGGGTTTTGAGGAGAATGTCATTCTAAGTAAACACAAATCATCCATTTTTGGAAAACTAATTTTTCACCAACATGCAAGAACCCCTCGTAAATAGAATCTACAAAACAATATTTTCTAGGAAAAACAAAATATGGGTTTTATAGGTGCTTGAAAGCTAAAGAGACCCACATCATCCGTTTTTTGAAAAAATAAGTTATTCTTGAAAAAGATAGATTTTTTTGAAAAGTAGAAGTAGTAGAGCTAACAAAGGTAAAAAATTTAAATCTTTTTATGAAAAATGGGATAAATGGGTTATGTAGAGAATGTCATTTTGAGGACACCCATATTGTCCTTTTTTTGAAAAACTAATGTTTGAACAACATGCAAGAACCCCTCAAAAATAGAATCTATGAAACATTTTTTTCTAGGAAAATTGAAAATATGGGTTTTATAGGTACTCATGTGCTCAAGAGACCCAGATCGTTCGATTTTTAAAAAAATAGGTTGTTTTTCAAAAAGATAGACTTTTTTCAAAAGTAGAAGCAATGGAGGTAACTGAGGCAAATATAATCTACTAAACAATTTTTTTTTAAAATCGAATATATGGGTTTTATAGGTGCTATGTGTTGAAGAGATTCAGGTCGTCTATTTTTTGAAAAAATAAGTTGTTCTTGAAAAAGATAGATTTTTCTTGGAAAACTATTTTTTCACCAAAACACAAGAACCCCTCCAAAATAGAATCCACGAAACAATTTTTTTTGGGAAAGTCAAAAAATATGGGTTTTATAGATGTTGTGTGCTAAAGAGACCTAGATCGTCTATTTTTTGAAAAAATAAGTTATTCTTAAAAGAGAGATTTTTTTGAGTAGAATTAGTAGCAGTAACAAAGGAAAAGTTTTTGAATCTTTTTATGAAAAATTTCAGAAATGGGTTTTGTAGAGAATGTCTTTCTAAGAAGTAGATCCAGATCGTCCTTTTTTTGAAATCACTCTTCACCAACAAAAATAAGGCTTGTAAGGCAGAAAAATATGTACAAAATGATTGACCACAATAGTTGATCGATCGATTTTAAACTACATGCTGCTTCGGTGCAGTGACCAACAAAATGAAGTTTTTCGAAAGGCGATAGAAAATACGTGTATAGAATGCATAACAACAATGTAATGTACAAGCATAGTCATCAAAGTTGATCAATGGCCCATGAAAACTAAAACACGACTGGTTTCTTAAATGTGGCTATAACTCAACAAAAAATTAAGGTTCCTGAAAGGTAATTACAAATATGTGTACATGAATGCACAACTACAGTACAATCCACAATCATAGTCACCAAAGTTGATCGATGGCCCACGAAAACTGAAACATGAGGAGTTTCCTAAATGTGGCTATAACTCAACAAAAAATGAATGTTCATGAAAGGTGATAGAAACTATGCATATAGAATGCACAACTACAGTGTAAGACACAAGCGTAGTCACCAAAGTTGATCAATGCCCACGAATACTCAAACACGAGCATTTTTCTAAATGTGGCTATAACTCAACAAAAAATGAAGGTAAGTGAAAGGAGATTAAAAATATTCGTACAAAATGCACAACTATAGTACCTTCATTTTTTGTTGAGTTATAGCTGCATTTAGGAAAATGCTAGTGTTTAAGTTTTCGTGGGCGATAGATCAACTTTGGTGACTACGATTGTGGATTGCACTATAGTTCTACATTATGAATGCTAATTTTCTATTACCTTTCGCAAACCTTCATTTTTTGTTCAGTTATATCCGCATATTTTAAAATGTTCCTATTTGAATATTTTGTGGACCATGGATCAACTTTGGTGGCTATGATTGTGGCTTGCACTGTAGTTGTGTATTCTATAAGTGCATTTTCTATCACCTTTCTCGAACCTTTATTTTTCATTGAGTTATAGCCGTATTTAGGAAACCACTCATATTTGAGTTTTTGTGGACCATCACTAACCTTTTACGAATACGCATTCGGACTAACCTGAGTTTCCATTCTATGTACATGGCTTGTCTATCACTTTCTCTGGGAATCTTCTTCGCTGTTGAGTTATAGCCAATATTTGGTGGTGCACCCTCTGCTTTTGATATTTAGCCATCAATCAACTTTGGTCACTACGATTATGGATTGTACTATAGTTGTGCCTTATGTACGCATATTTTTAATCTCCTTTCATGAACCTTCATTTTTTGTTGAGTTATAGCTGTGTTTAGGAAAACGCTCATGTTTGAGTTTTCATTGGCCATCCATCAACTTTGGTGACTACGATTGTGGATTACATTATAGTTGTGCATTATATACATGTATTTTCTATTGCCCTTAGTGAACCTTCATTTTTCATAGTGTTATAGCTACACTTAGGAAACCGCTCATGTTTGATTTTTCATGGGCGATCGATGAACTTTGGAGACTACGATTGTGGATTGCACTGTATTTGTGCATTTTGTACGCATATTTTTAATTTCCTTTCATCAACCTTTATTTTTTGTTGACTTATAGTTGCATTTAGGAAACCGCTCATGTTTGGGTTTTCGTGGGGCATCAATCAACTTTGGTGAGTATGATTTGTGGATTGTACTGTAGTTGCGCATTTTATACGCATACTTTTAATCATCTTTCACGAACCTTAATTTTTTGTTTAGTTATAGTCACATTTAAGAAAACACTCATGTTTGAGTTTTCGTGGTCCATCGATCAACTTTGGTGACTACAATTGTGGATTACACTCTAGTTGTGCATTCTATACCCGTATTTTCTATCGCCTTCCCGAACCATCATTTTTTGTTGAGATATAGCCACATTTAGAAAATCAATCGTGTTTGAGTTTTCGTGGGCCATCGATCAACTTTGGTGACTATGATTATGGATTACACTATAGTTGTGCATTTTGTATGCGTAACTTCTATCACCTTTTGTGAACCTTCATTTCTCATTAAGTTATAGCCACATTTAGGAAACCACTCATGTTTGTGTTTTCGTGGGCCATCAATCAACTTTCGTGACTACGATTGTGGATTATACTATAGTTGTCCATTCTCTATGCTTATTTTCTATCGCATTTCGGGACCCTTCATTTTCGAGTTATAGCTTTCCTTAGAAACCGCTTCGTTTGAGCTTGTACTATCCAACTTTGTGATCACGCATTTCGGATTACATCAGATTAGTCCTATCATTCGCCAGATTTTTATCACCTTTTATGCAACCGCTTCATGCCGAGTTATAACGCTTCTACTTAAACCGCCTTGTTTGAGCGAGTTTTCAATCAACGATCAACTTTGTTGACTCACGCCTAGATTGCACACCATAGTTGCACATTCTATGCGATATTTTCTACGTTCGCAGAACTGGCCTTTGCAGTTATTGTCATGATTTAGGAAACCGCCATGTTTTGAGTTTTTTATCATCATCAAATTTGGTGCATCTATGCTCTTGGATTACACTATATTAGAAACAGAAATTGCTCATGTTTGAGTTTTTCTGGGCCATTGATCAAGTTTGGTGACTACGATTGTGCATTGCTCTATAGTTGTCTATTTTGTACACATATTTTCTATCGATTTTCATGAACCTTCATCTTTTATTGAGTTATAGCCACATTTAGGAAACCGCTCATGTTTGAGTTTTCATGGGCTATCGATCAACTTTGGTGACTACATTTGTGGATTGCACTATAGTTATGAATTATGAACGCTAATTTTCTATTTAATTTTCTATTTCCTTTCACGAGCATTCATTTTTTGTTGAGTTATAACTTTATTTAGGAAACTGCTTGTATTTGAGTTTTTGTGGGCCATCGATCAACTTTGGTGACTACACTGTAGTTGTGCATTTTATACGCGTATTTTCTATGGCCTTTTGTGAACCTTCATTTCTTGTTGAGTTAAAAGCGCATTTAGGAAACTGCTTGTATTTGAATTTTCATTGGCCACCAATCAAATTTGGTGACTATTATTTCACTAACATGCATGAACCCCTCAAAATTAGAATCTACGAAACAATTTTTTTTTGGGGAAATCAAAAATATGGGTTTCATAGGTACTCGTGTGCTCAAGAGACCCAGATTGTCTGATTTTTTTAAAAAAAAGTTGTTCTTAAAAAATACACAATTTTTTACAAAGTATTTTGCATTCTATACACGTATTTTCTATCACCTTTCACGAACCTTCATTTTTCGTAGAGTTATAGCAACATTTCAGAAACCGCTCAACTTTGTGTTTCCGTGGGTCATCGATCAACTTTGTTGACTTTGCTTACAAATTACAATGTAGTGCATTCGATACACATATTTTCTATCGCCTTTGGCGAACCTTCATTTTTTCGTTGAGATATATCTGGACTTAGGAAATCGCTTGTATTTGACTTTTCGTGGGCCATCGATAACCTTTAGTGACTACGATTGTGGATCCCACTGTAGATGTGGATTCTAGACCCATATTTTGTATCACCTTTCAGGAACCTTCATTTTTGTTTGAGTTATAGCTGAGTTCACAAAACCACTCATGTTTGAGTTTTGGTGGGACATGAATAAATTTTGGTGACTACGATTGTTGATTGTACTTTAGTTGTGCATTTTGTATGCGTAATTTTAATCACCTTTCATGAACATTTATTTTTTGTTGAGTTATAGCCGCATTTAGGAAAACACTCGTATTTGAGTTTTCATGGACCATCGAGCAACTTTGGTGACTCGATTGTGGATTATACTATAGTTGTGCATTGTATACGCATATTTTCTATCGCCTTTGGCAAACTATCATTTTTTCATTGAGTTATAGTCACATTTAGGAAATGGTTCGTGTTTTAGTTTTCGTGGACCATCAATCGACTTTGGTGACTACGATTGTGGATTTCATGGTAGTTTTCCATTTAGTATGCTTATTTTCTATAGCCTTTCTCGAACTTTCATTTTTTGTAGAGTTATAGCCACATTTAGGAAACCACTCAAGTTTGAGTTTTCGTTTGCCATCATTCAACTTTGGTGACTACGCTTGTGCATTAAACTATAGTTGAGCATTGTATACAAATATTTTCTATTACCTTTCGTGAATCTTCATTTTTTGTTGAGCTATGGCCACATTTAGAAAAATGCTCGTGCTTGAGTTTTTTGAGGGCCATCAATCAACTTTGATAACTACGATTGTGGATTGCACTGTAGTTGTCCATTATGTACGCATATTTTCTATCACCTTTCTAGAACCTTCATTTCGTTTACGGTTGCCAGCCGCGTTGCAAAAAAATTGCTCATGTTTGATGATTTTTCATCGGGCATCATTTGGTGACTACGATTGTGGATTACTTATGGTTGTAATTATGTACATGTATTTTCTATCGCCTTCGCCAAACATTCATTTTTGTTCAGCTATAGTTGCATTTAGAAACCGCTTTCGTGTTTTGTTTTGCATGGGCCTTTGATCGATTTGGTGACCTCTGTGGTGTGGATTGCTTGTAGTTTGCATTATGAATGCTGTTTTCTATCACCTCTGGGTAACATTCATTTTGTCAAGTTATAGCCACATTTGGAAAATAATCATAGTTGGTTTTGTGGCCCATTGAAGTCGAAAAGCTTTGGTGACTCTGATTACAGCCAGATACACTATCAGTTTGTACATTCTATATCGTATTTTCTATCCATTTGAACGCCGTTTTTGTTGACATATAGTTGCACTTTGGAAACCGCTCGTGTTTGAGTTTTTGTGGGCCATCGATCAAGTTTCGTGACTACGCTTGTGGATTACATTGTAGTTGTGCATTCTATACGTGTAACAATAAGTTTTTCTTGAAAAACATAGATTTTTCTGACATGTAGAAACATTAGAGGCAACAGAGACAAGTTTTTTATTCTTTTTATGAAAAATATGAGAAATGGGTTTTGTAGAGAATGTCATTCTTAGTAAACCTAGATTGTCCTATTTTCGAAAAACTATTTTTTTACCAACATGCAACAACCCTCAAAAATAGAATTTACAAAACTATTTTTTTTGGAAAATCAAAAATATGGATTTTATAGGTGCTCGTGTGCTGAAGAGACCCAGATCGTCTGTTGTTTGAAAAAATAAGTTGTTCTTGAAAAAGATAGATTTTTTTGAAAAGTAGAAGTAGTAGGGATAACAAATGAAATTTTTTTGAATCTTTTTATGAAAAATTTGAGAAATGGGTTTTGTAGAGAATGTCGTTCTAAGTGGACCTAAATCGTCCTTTTTTCAAAAAACTAATTTTTCACCTACTTGCAAAAACCCTTCAAAAATAGAATCTACGAATCAATTTTTTTTGGGAAAATCAAAAATATGGGTTGTATAGGTGTTGGTGTGCTAAGGTGATTAAAATCCTCTATTTTTGGAAAAAATAAGTTGTTCTTGAAAAAGATAGATTTTTTCAAAAGAAGAAGCAGTAGAGGTAACAAAGGAATTTTTTTTGAATCTTTTTATGAAATATCTGAGAAATGGGTTTTGTAGAGAATATCATTTTGAGTAGACCAAGATATTCCTTATTTTGAAAAACTAAATTTTCACCAACATGCAAGAACCCCTCAAAACTAGAATCTACAAAACAATTTTTTTTGGAAAATCGAATATATGGGTTTTATAGATGTTCATATGCAAAAGAGACCCAGGTCTTCAGTTTTTTGAAAAAATAAATTCTTTTTGAAAATGATAGATTTTTTTGAAAAGTAGAAGCAGTAGAGGTAACAAAGGAAATTTTTTTGAATATTTTTATGAAAAATGGGATAAATGAGTTTTGTAGACAATGTCATTCTAAGTAGACCCAGATCGTCATTTTGTAGAAAAACTAATATGTCACCCACATGAAAGAACCCCTCAAAAACAGAATCTACGCAACCATTTTTTTTGGGAAAATTGAAATATTGTTTTTATAGGTGCTCGTGTGCTAAAGAAACCTAGATCGTCCATTTTTTGAAATATTAAGTCATTATTGAAAAAAAATAAAAATTGAAAAGTAGAAGCAGTAGAGGTAACAGAGGCAAATTTTTTGAATCTTTTTATGAAAAATCTAAGAAATGGAATTTGTAGAGAATGTTGTTCTGAGTAATCCCATATCATCCTTTTTTCGAAAAACTAATTTTTCACCAACATGCAAGAACCCCTAAAAAATAGAATCTACGAAACAATTTTTTTGGGAAAATAAAAAATATGGGTTTTATAGGTGCTCGACAGCTAAAGACACTCGGATCGACCGTTGTTTTTAAAATAAGTTCTTGAAAAAGATGGATCTTTTTGAAAAGTAGAAGAAATAGAGGTAACAGAGGCAAATTTTTTGAATCTTTTTATCAAAAATATGATAAATGGGTTTTGTAGAGAATGTCATTCTGAATAGACGCGGATCGTACATTTTTCAAAATTCTAACTTTTCACCAACATGCAAGAACCACTCACAAATAGAATCTACGAAACAATTATTTTTGGGAAAATTGAAAATATGGGTTTTATAGGTGCTCATGTGCTGAAGACTGGGATCGTCTTTTTTTTAAAAACTAAGTTGTTTTTGAAATACATAGATTTTTTTTAAAGTAGAAGTAGTAGAGGTAATAGAGGAAATTTTTTTGAATATATTTATGAAGAATCTGATAAATGAATTTTGTAGAAAATATGCGTATAGAATGCACAACTACAGTACAATCCATAATCGTAGTCATCAAATTTCATTGATGCCCCACAAAACCTCAAACATGAGCGGTTTCCTAAATGCGGCTATAACTCAAGAAAAAATGAAGGTTCGTGAAAGGCGATAAAAAATACGAGTATAGAATGCACAACTACAGTTTAATTCACAATCGTAGTCACCAAAGTTGATCGATGGCCCTAAAATGTCAAACATGGCCGGTTCCTAAATGGGGCTGTAGCTCAACTAAAAATGAAAAGGTTCACTAAAGGCGATGAAAATACATGTATAAAATGCAGCAAATTTTGCCAATCCACAATCGTGAGTCACAAAGAAGTTGATCAATGTACTTGAAAACTTAAAACCGCGATGTCGTTTTCCTAAATTTAGCTATAGCATAAAAATGAAGAGAAGGTTAAATTTGAAAGGCGATTAAAAATATGCCTACAAAATGCACAACAATAGTACAATCCACAAACGTAGTCACCAAAGTTGATCGATGGTCTACAAAAACTCAAACATGAGCCATTTCCTAAATGTGGCTATAACTCAACAAAAAGTGAATGTTCGTAAAAGGCGATAGAAACTACGCCTACAGAATGCACAACTAGAGTGTAATCAACAATGGTAGTTACCAAAAGTGATTGATGGCCACAATAACAAACATAGTGTTTTCCTAAATCTGTGGCTATAACTCAACAAAAAATAAAGGTTTGTGAAAGTGATGATAAAAATGACCATGCGAGAATGATACTTTTAGGCTGATAGATCACATGCGTGATACCAAAGTTTGTTGGGAATGTTAAATATGAAAAACAAGTGCCAAAATAAAACACCGTCAACAAGTCAGTGGAATGGAGACAGACATTGAACTCAGAGGCCAACCTGTTCTGTGCAGTGCCATCGTCCAGCTTTACAATTTTCTTTGAATTACCTTTGTAGTTGTGCATTGAATATGTGTAGTTTCTAAGCCTTTCACGAGATGGTGACACACATGTTTGAGTTATAAGTGCATTAGGCTGCCTCATGTTTTTGTTTTTGTGGGCCATCGTTCAACTTTGGTGACTACGATTGTGGATTGTACTGTAGTTGTGCATTTTGTACGCATATTTTTAATCGCCTTTCACGAACCTTAATTTTTTGTGAGTGATAGCCGCATGTAAAAAAATGCTCATGTTTGACTTTTCGTGGGCCATCGATCAACTTTGGTCACTACGATTGTGAATTACACTGAAATTGTGCATTCTATACACATATTTTCTATTGTATTTCACAAAACATCATTTTTTGTTGAGTTATAGCTGCACTTAGGAAACCACTCATGTTTGAGTTTTCATGGGTCATTGATCAAGTTTGGTGACTATGATTATGGATGGCACTGTAGTTGTCCCTTCTCTACATGTATTTACGCGTGATTCGCGAGCTTTCATTTTTTCTTGAGATATAGACCCATTTAGGAAACTGCTTATGTTTGTGTTTTTGTTGAGTTATAGCCTCATTTAGGAAACCATTCATGTTTTTGTTTTAATGGGTTGTTGATCAACTTTGGTGACTACGATTATGGACTGTACTGTAGTTGTTCATTTTGTACGAATATTTTTAATCACCTTTCATGAACCTTTAATTTTTGTTTATTTATAGTTGTATTTAGGAAAACACTCATCTTTGAGTATTTATGGGCCATCGATCAAACTTTGGTGACTACACTTGTGGATTACACTATAGTTGTGCATTCTATACGCGTAGTTTATATCGCCTTTCACGAATCTTCTATCTGGGTCCTTTTACCACAAGAGCACCTATAAACACCATATTTTGATTTTCCCAAAAAAATGGTTTCGTATATTCTATTTTTGAGGGGTTCTTGCATGTTGTTAAAATATTAGCCTCTGTTGCTTCCACTGCTTCTACTTTTAAAAGAAATGAATTTTTTTCAAGAACAACTTATTTTTCCAAAAACTAGACTATCTAGGTCTGTTGAGCACGCGAGTACCTATAAAACCCATATTTTTGGGGAATTCTACTTTTCAAAAAAACCTTTTTCAAGAAATTATTTTCACAAAAAACAGACGATCGATGTCTCTTTAGAAAATGAGCGGTTTCCGAAAGGCAATAAAAAATACACATATAGAATTCCCAACTACAATGTAATCCACAAGCGTAGTCACGAAAGTTCATCAATGACACAAAAACTCAAAGTCGAGCGGTTTCACACGTACATAATGAACAACTATAGTGCAATCCAAAATCGTAGTCACCACAGTTGATTGATGGCCCAAAAAAACTCAAGCATGAGCAGTTTCTTAAATGCGGCTAGAACTCAACAAAAAATGAAGGTTCGTGAAACGCTATAGAAAATAAGCATTAAGAATGCATAACCACTGTGTAATCCACAATCATAGTAACCAAAGTTTATCGATGGTCCACACCAACTCAAACATAAACGTTTTCAAAAATGTGGCTATAACTCAACAAAAAATGAAGATTCGTGAAAGGAAATTAAAAATATGCATACAAAATGCATAACTATTTTACAATCCACAATCATAGTCACCAAAGTTGATTGACATCCCATAAAATCAAAAACATGAGGGGCTTCCTAAATGTGGCTATAACTCAACAAAAAATGAATGTTCACGAAAGCCGATAGAAAATACACATATAGAATGCACAACTACAATGTAATCCAAAGCGTAGTCACCAAAGTTGATCGATGGCTCATGACAACTCAAACACGAGTGTTTTCCTAAATACAGCTATAACTTAACAAAAAATGAAGATTAATGAAAGGCAATTAAAAAAATGCGTTTAGAATGCACAACTACAATACAATCCACAATCGTAGTACCAAATTTTATCAATGGCCCATAAAAACTAAAACATGAGTGGTTTCCTAAATGTGGCTATAACTCAACAAAAAATGAAGGTTCGCGAAAGGCGATAGAAAATATGCGTATAGAATGCAAAAATACAGTGTAATCCACAAGTTTTGTCACCAATGTTGATCGATGGCCAACAAAAACTCAAACATTATCATTTTCCTAAATATGGCTATACCTCAACAAAAAATGAAGGTTCGCGAAAGGTGATTAAAAATATGCGTACATAATGCACAACTATAGTAGAATCCACAATCGTAGTCACCAAAGTTGATCGATGGCCCACAAAAACTCAAACATGAGTGGTTTCCTAAATAAAGGCTCACAAAAGGTGAGAAAATACGTGTATAAAATGCAAAACTACAGTGTAATCCACAAGCATAGTCTCCAAAGTTGATCGATGGCACATGAAAACTCAAACTCGAGCGGTTTCCTAAATGTGGCTATAACTCAACAAAAACTGAAGCTTCGCAAAAGGCGATAGAAAATACATGTACAAAATCGACAACTACAGTGGAATTGACATTCGAAGTCACCAAAGTTGATCCATGGCCCACAAAAACTTAAATATGTGCAGTTTCCAAAATATGGCTATAGCTCAGTAAAAAATGAAGTTTCGCGAAAGATGATGGAAAATACTCATATATAATGTGTAATCAACAAGCATAGTCACCAATGTTGATCGATGGCCCTTGAAAACTCAAACAAGAGTGTTTTCCTAAATGAGGTTATAACTCAATAAAAAGTGAAGCTTCGTGAAAGATGATTAAAAATATGTGTACAAAATATACAACAATAGTACAATCCACAATTGTAGTCACGAAAGTTGATAGATAGCCCACAAAATCTCAAACATGAGCGGTTTCCTAAATATGGCTATAACTCAACAAAATATGAAGGTTCATGAAGGGCGATAGAAATTACACATATAGAATGGACAACTATAGTTTAATCCACAAGCATAGTCACCAAAGGGTATCGATGGCCCACAAAAACTGAAATACGAGTGGTTTCCTAAATGCAACTATAACTCAACAAAAAATGAACGTTTGTCAAAGGTGATATAAAATAAGCTTTCATAATGAAAAAATACAATGCAATCCATAATCGTAGTCACCAAAGTTGATCGATGTCCCAAGAAAACTCAAACACGAGTAGTTTTCTAAGTGCAGCTATCACTCAAGAAAAAATGAATGTTCGTGAAAGGCTGTAGAAAATACGTGTAAAAAATGTAAAACTACAGTGTAATCCACAATACTAGTCACCAAACTAAAACAAAGGCCCAGGAAAATTCAAACAGGAGCGTTTTCCTAAATGTAGCTATAACTCAACAAAAAATGAAAGTTTGTGAAAGGCGATTAAAAATATGCATTAAAAAATCAAAACTACAGTACAATCCACTATCGTAGTCAGCAAAGTTGATCGATGGCCCACAAAAACATAAACTTGAGGGAATTCCTCAATGCAGCTATAACTATAGAAAAAGTGAAGGATTGTGAAAGGTGATAGAAAATACGCGTACAAAATGGAAAACTACAGTGCAATTGAAAATCGTAGTCCCCAAAGTTGATCGATGGCCAACGAAAACTCAAACACGAGTGGTTTTCTAAAGGTAGCTATATAACTCAAAAAAAATGAAAGTTCGTGAAAGGAGATTAAAAATTTGGGTACAAAATGCACAACTATAGTACAATTCACAATCGTACTCACCAAAGTTGATTGATTGCCGATAAAAACTCAAACATGAGCGGTTTCCTAAATGCGGCTATAACTCAACAAAAAATGAAGGTTTGTGAAAGGCGATAGAAAATACATGTATAGAATGAACAACTACAATGTAATCCACAATCATAGTCCGCAAAATTTGAGCAATGCCCCACAAAAACTGAAATATGAATGGTTTCCTAAATGTGGCAATAACTCAAAAAAAGATGAAGGTTCACAAAGACAATAGAAAATATGCATACAAAATGGACAACTATAGTGCAATCCACAATCATTGTCACCAAAGTTGATCGATGGCCCATGAAAACTCAAATATGAGCGGTTTCCTAAATACGACTATAACTCAATAAAAAATGAAGGTTCACGATAGGCAATAGAAAATACACGTAAATAATTCACAACTATAGTGTAATCCACAAGCATAGCCACCGACATTGTACGATGGCCATTCTCTACAAAACCCATTTCTCAGATTTTTCATAAAAACATTCAAAAAATTGCCTATGTTACCTCTGCTGCTTCTACTTTTCATAAAAAATTATCTTTTTCAAAAACAATTATTTTTCAAAAAATAGACGATTTGGGTCTCTTTAGCACACGAGCACCTATAAAACCCATATTTTTATTTTTGCAAAAAAAATTGTTTCGTAAATTCTATTTTTGAGGGGTTTGCTTGCATGTTAGTGAAAATTTAGTTTTTCAAAAGTCACGATCTGCGTCTAATAAATGAGATTCTCTAGAGCCCATTTCTCATATTTTTTAAAAGATTTAAAATACCTCTGTTACTCTACACCTTTCCTAAAAGTAATCTTTCAAGGCAACTTATTTTTCAAATATGAGGACGATCTAGGTCTCTTCCTTTTAAACACCCTATAAAGCCCATATTTTTTATTTTAAGAAAAATTGTTTATGAATCCTATTTTGAGGGGTTCTTACATTGGTGAAAATTAGTTTTTCAAAAAAAAGGGCAATCTGGAATCTACTCATGGCGACCTGTAAAATCCCATTTCTTAGTTTTCATTAAAGATTCAAAAATTGCCTCACATTACCTCTATGAGTACTTTTCAAAAAAAAAAAATCTTTTTCAAAAATAACTTATTTTTTTTAGAAAGCGGATGATCACGGATCTCTTTAGCACCACGAGAACCTATATAAACCATATTTGATTTCCCCGAGGTGTTTTGTAAAGATTTTATTTTTGAGGGGTTATTGCATGTTATTGAAATATTAGTTTTTCGAAAAAAGGACGATTTGGGTATACTCAAAACAACATTCTCTACAAATCCCATTTCTTAGTTTTTTCATAAAAAGATTCAAAATTTTTGCCTCTGTTACCTCTACTGTACTTTTCAAAAGAATATATCTTTTTCAAGAATAACTTATTTTTTAATAAAACAGATGATCTTGGTCTCTTTAGCACACGAGAACCTATAAAAACCATATTTTGATTTTCCCAAAAAAAATTGTTTCGTAGATTTATTTTTGAGGGGTTCTTGCATGTTATTGAAATATTATTTTTTCAAAAAAGGACAATTTGGGTCTACTCAGAATGACATTCTCTAAAAAACCAATTTCTCATTTTTTTCTTAAAAAGATTCAAAAAAATTTCCTCTATTACCTCCATTGCTTCTACTTTTTAAAAAAACATCTTTTATAGAGACATCTTATGTTTTCCAAAACCGAACAATCTGGGTCTTTTGAGCACGCAAGTACCTATAAAACCCATATTTTTGATTGTCCCAAAAAAAATTGTTTTGTAGATTCTATTTTTGAGGGGTTTTTGCATGATGGTGAAATATTAGTTTTTCAAAAAAAGGACGATCTGGGTCTACTCAGAATGACAATATCTGCATAGCCCATTTATCCCACTTTTCATAAAAAGATTTTAAAAAATTTCCTCTCTTACATCTACTACTTCTACTAAATTCAAAAAAATCTATCTTTTTCAAAAAGAAGTTATTTTTTTCAAAAAAACCCATATATTCGATTTTCCAAAAAAAATTGTTTCATAGATTCTATTTTTCAAAATAGGGCGATCTTGGTCTCTCGGAGCGAAATGCTCTACAAACCCATTTTTTGAAAAAAAGACGATCTGGGTCTACTAAGAATGACAATCTCTACAAAACCCTTTTTTTTTATTTTTCATAAAAAGATTCAAAAAAGTTTCCTTTGTTACCTCCATTACTTCTACTTTTCAAAAAAATCTCTCTATTTCAAGAACAACTTATTGTTTCAAAGATCGGATGTTTTGGGTCTCTTGAGCACATGAGTAATTATAAAACCCATATTTTCAATTTTCCCATAAATAATTGTTTTGTAGATTATATTTTTGAGGGGTTCTTGCATGTTGGTGAAATATTAGTTTTTCGAAAAAAGGACAATCAATCTACTTTTGTGACTACAATTGTGGATTACACTATAGTTGTGCACTTTGTATGCTTATTTTCTTTCGCTTTTCACAAACCTTTAATTTTCATTGTGATATAGCTGCACTTAGGAAACCGCTCGTGTTCGAATTTTCGTGGGCCATCGTTCAACTTTCGTGCTTACGATTGTGGATTGCATTGTAGTTGTCCATTATGCACACGTATTTTTTATTGCCTTTCATGAACCTTCATTTTTTGTTCAATTATAGCCAAATTTAGGAAAATGCTCGAGTTTGAGTTTTCGTGGACCATTGATAAACATTGGTGACTACGATTGTGTATTGCACTGTAGTTGTGCATTATGAAATCTAATTTTTTGTACGCGTATTTTCTATCACATGTCACGAACCTTCATTTTTTGTTTAGTTATTCCCACATTTAGGAAACCGCTGGTGTTTGAGTTTTTGTGGGCTATTGTTCAAATTTTGTGACTTCGCTTGTGGATTACACTATGGTTGTGTGTATTTTCTATTGCCTTTCGGGAACCTTCATTTTTTGTTGAGATAGCCACATTTAGGAAACCACTCATGTTTCAATTTTTTTGGGCCATCGATCAACTTTCGTGACTATGATTGTGGATTGTACTATAGTTGTGCATTATGTATGCATATTTTTAATCGCCTTTCATGAACCTTCATTTTTTGTTGAATGATAGCCACATTTAGGAAAATGATCTTGTTTGAGTTTTCGAGGGCCATTATTAACCTTGGTGACTACAATTGTGGATTACACTGTAGCTGCGCATTCTATTCATGTATTTTCTATCGCCTTTTGTGAAGCTTCATTTTTTCTTGAGTTATAGCGACATTTAGGAAACCGCTCATGTTTGTGAAAGGCATTAGAAAATACGTGTATAGGATACACAACTATAGTGTCATCCATAATCGTAGTCACCAAAGTTGATCGATGGCCCACGAAATTTCAAACACTAGCGTTTTCCTAAACGCTGCTGTAACAAAACAAAAAATGAAGGTTTGTGAAAGGTAATAAAGAGTATGCGTAAAGAATGCAACATTAAAGTACAATCCACAATCATAGTCACCAATGTTGACTGATGGCCCAGAAAAACTAAAACATGAGTGGTTTCCTAAAATCAAGGTTCACGAAAGACAATAGAAAATATGCGTATAAAATGCACAAATAAAGTGTAATCCACAAGCATAGGCAATAAAGTTGATTGATGGCCCACGAAAACTAAAACTCGAGTGGTTTCCTAAATGAGTCTATAAGTCAACAAAAAATGATACTTCACGAAAGGCGATAAAAAATAAACATACATAATGGACAACTACAGTGCAATCCACAATCGTAGTCACCAAAATTGATTAATAGCCCACAAAAACTCAGACACGAGCAGTTTCCTAAATGCGGCTATAACTCAACAAAAAATGAAGGATCACAAAAGGCCATAGAATATATGGTTACATAATGGACAACTATAGTGCAATCCACAATCGTAGTCACCAAAGTTGATCGGTGGCGCACAAAAACTCAAACACGAGCGGTTTCCTAAATGTTGTTATAACTCAAAAAAAATGAAAGTTTGCGAAAGGAGATAGAAAATATGCGTATAGAATAGACAACTACAGTGCAATCCATAATCATAGTCACTGAACATGATTGATGGCCCACGAAAACTCAAACACGAGCAGTTTCCTAAGTGCGGCTATAACTCAACAAAAAATTAAGGTTTGTGAAAGGCGATAGAAAATACGCATATGCTGATAACCATAAAGTAATCCACAATTGTGCCCACCAAAGTTGATGGATGGCCTCAATAAAACTCAAACACGAAAGTGGCTTCCCTAATGTAATGGCAGCCTCGAAGAAAACCGGCTCGAAAGCCAAAAGAAAATAATGATACATATTGTGACAACTACAGTAATCAACAATCATAGTAACCAAAGTTCATCGATGGCCCGAGAAAACTCAAATATGAGAGCCGGGTTTCTAAATAATGGCTATAACTCAATGAAATGAAGGTTCAAAAATTTGATAGAAAATATGCATATAGAGTGGACAACTATTATAGCGCCATCCACAATCATATCACCAGCGCTGACTGATGGCCCACAAAACCAAAATACGAAAGTGGTTTCCTGCGCGCTATAGTTTCAGCAAAATGAAGGTTCATTTGTTTATAGGCAATACGCCAGTGATGCCAATGCACAACTATAGTGCAATCCACACCAGTCACCAAAGTTGATCAATGGCCCAATTTAAAAACCAACACCCATGGTTTTCCTGGCGCAGCCATAACTAAACAAAAATAAAGTTTCAGAAAAGGTGATAGAAAAATGCATAGAGAATAAACAGCCAGTTGTAATCATTAATTATAATTGTGCTGATCGATACCAGAAAACCAATATGAAGCGTTTTAAATACGAGCATATAACTCAACAAAGCAAGTATTTATAAAGGTGATAGTAATATGCTTAGAATGGACAACTACAGTGCCATCCACAATCATAGTCACCAATTTGATCGATGGCCCACGAAAACTCAGATATGAGCGGTTTGCTAAGTGCGGCTATAACTCAAGAAAGAATGAAGGCTCATGAAAGGCGATAGAGAATATGCCTATAGAATTCACAACTACAGTGCAATGCACAATTGTAGTCACCAAAGTTGATCAACGGCCCATGAAAACTCAAACACCATAAATTTCCTAAATGTGGCAATGATTCAACAAAAAATGAAGGTTTGTGAAAAGCGATTAAAAATATGCATACATATTGTACAACTACATTACAATGCACTATTATTGTCACCAAAGTTGATCGGGCACCAAAAAATACTCAAACATGAGCGGTTTCCTAAATGCGGATATAAATTTAACAAAATATGAATGTTCACGAAAGGTGATAGTAAATACACGTATAGAATGAACAACTACAGTGTAATCCTAAAGCGTAGTCACCAAATTTGATCGATGGCCCACAAAAACAAAAACACAAACACAAGCAGTTTCCTAAATACGGCTATAACTCAACAAAAAGAGAAGGTTCCTAAAAGGCGATAGAAAATACGTGTATAGAATGGAAAAAGAGAGTGTCATCTACAATTGTAGTCACCAAAATTGATTGATGTCCCACGAAAACTCATACACGAGCGGTTTCCTAAATGCGCCTATAATCCAACGAAAAAATGAAGGTTTGCGAAAGGCAATACAAAATATCTGTATAGAATGCACAACTATAGTATAATCTAGAATTGTAGTCACCAAAGTTGATCGATGGCCCAAGAAAACTCAAAATCGAGAGGTTTCCTAAATGCAGCTATAACTAAAGAAAAAGTGAAGGTTCATGAAAGGCGAAAGAAAATACATGTATACAATGGAAAATTACAATGCAATCTACAATCATAGTCACCAAAGTTGATCATTGAGCAGTTTCCTAAATGTGGCCATCGATCAACTTTGGTGACAACACTTGTGGATTAGACTGTAGTTGTGCATTCTCTACGCGTATTTTCTATCGAATTTTGTGAACCTTCATTTTTTGTTGAGTTCTAGCCGTATTAAGGAAACCACTCATGCCGTCAATGAACTTTGGTGACTATGATTGTGCATTGCACACTAGTTTTCCATTTTGTAAGCGTATTTTCTATCGCCTTTCTGAAACCTTCATTTTTTCTGACTTATAGCCGCATTTAGGAAATCACTCATGTTTGAGTTTTTGTGGGAAATCGCTCAACTTTGGTGACTACGATAGTGGATTGTACAGTAGTTGTGCATTTTGTACGCATATTTTTAATCGCCTTTCACAAACTTTGATTATTTGTTGAGTTATAGCCTCTTTTAGAAAAATGCTCACGTTTGAGTTTACGTGGGCCATCGATCCTCTTTGGTGACTAAGATTGTGGATTACACTATAGTTGTGCATTTTATAGATGTATTTTCTATCGCCTTTCATGAACCTTCTTTTTTTATTGAGTTATAGTTGCACTTAGGAAACCGCTCATGTTTGAGTTTTTTTGGAACATCAATCAACTTTGCTGGCTACGATTGTGAGTTGCATTGTATTTGTACAATATAAAAGCTAATTTTCTATCGCCCTTGATGAAACTTCATTTTTTGTTGAGTTATAGCAGCATTTAGGGAACCGCTCATGTTTGATTTTTTATGGGCCATCGATCAACTTTGGTGTCTATGATTGTGGAGTGTAGTATAGTTGTGCATTTTGCACGCATATTTTTAATCGCCTTTCACAAACCTTTATTTTTTGTCGAGTTATAGCTGCATTTAATAAAATGCTCGTGTTTGAGTTTTCATGGGCCATTGATAAACTTTGGTAACTACGATTGTGGGTTCCATTGTAGTGTTGCATTCTATATTTGTATTTTCTATCGACTTTCATGAACCTTCACAAACCTTCATTTTTTGTTGAGTTATAGCAGCATTTAGGAAAACGCTCTTGTTTGAGTTTTCGTGGGGCATCGATAAACATTGGTGACTATGATTTTCAATTACGCTGTAGTTGTGCATTCTATATGCATATTCTCTATCACCTTTGACGAACCTTCATTTTTTGTTGAGTTATAGCCGCATTTAGGAAACCGCTTGAGTTTGAGTTTTCATGGGCCATCAATCAACTTTGGTGACTATGATTCTCGAATACGCTGTAGTTGGGCATTCTATATGTATCTGCTCTATCACCTTTCGAGAACCTTCATGTTTTGTTGAGTTATAGCTGCACTAAGAAAACCACTCGTGTTTGATTTTTCTTTGGCCATCGATCGATCAACTTTATGGACTACGATTGCAAATTGCACTGTAGTTGTCCATTATGTACACGTATTTTCTATCGCCTTTCGTGAACCTTTATTTTTTGTTGAGTTATAGCTGCATTTAGAAAATTGCTCAAGTTTAAGTTTTCCTGGGCCATCGATCAACTTTGGTCACTACAATTGTTGATTACTCTTTAGGGTTGCATTCTATATGAATATTTTCCATCGTCTTTCAAGAAACTTTATTTTTTACTAAGTTATAGCCGCATTTAGAAAACTACACATGTTTGAGTTTTTGTGGGCCATGGATCAACTTTGGTGACTTCAATTGTGGATTGCACTGTAGTAGTCCATTTTGTAAGCGTCTTTTCTATCGCCTTTTGCAAAGCTTCAATTTTTGTTGAGTTATACCCGCATTTCCGAAACCACTCGAGTTTGAGTTTTCGTGGGCCATCGATAAACTTTGGTGACTATGATTTTGGATGACACTGTAGTTGTGCATTTTATAGACGTATTTTCTATCACCTTTCGCGAACCTTCATTTTTTCTTGAGTTATATCCGCTTTTAGGAAACCGCTCATTTTTGCATTTTTGTGGGCCATCGATCAACTTTAGTGACTACAATTTTGGATTGTACTAAAGTTGTGCATTTTATACGCGTTTCATGAACGTTACTTTTTTTATTGAGTCATAGTTGCATTTAGGAAAACGCTCGTGTTTGAGTTTTCATGGGCCATCAATCAACTTTGGTAACTACGATTATGGATTACATTGTAGTTCTACGTTCTATATGCGTATCTTCTATCGACTTTTGTGAACCATCATTTTTTGTTGAGTTATAACTGCACTTAGGAAACCACTCGTGTTTGAGTTTTCGTGGGCCATTGATCAACTTTGGTGACAACAATTATGGATTACACTATAGTTGAACATTATGTACGTGCATTTTCTATCGCCTTTCTCGAACCTTCAATTTTTGTTGAGTTATAGCGGTATTTAGGAAACTACTTGAGTTTTAGATTTCATGGGCCATCGATCAACTTTGGTGGGGACGCTTGTGGATTACAATTTATTTGTGCATTCCATACATGTATTTTCTATTGCCTTTTGTTAACCTTCATTTTTTGTTGAGTTATAGCCGCATTTAGGGAAATCGCTCATGTTTGAGTTTTTATGGGCCATCAATCAACTTTGGTGAGTACGATTGTGTATTGTACTGTAGTAGTGCATTTTCTACACATATTTTTAATCCCCTTTCACGAACATTCATTTTTTGTTCAGTTACAGCCACCTTTATGAAAATGCTCGGGTTTGAGTTTTTGTGGGCCATCAATCAACTTTGGTGAATACGATTGTGGATTACACTGCAGTTGTGCATTCTATATACATGTTTTCCATCACCTTTCGTGGACCTTCATTTTTCATTGAGTAATAGCCGCACTTAGTAAACCGCTCATGTTTCAATTTTCATAGGCCATTGATCAACTTTGGTGATTACGATTGTCGATTACACTGTAGTTGTACATTCTATACACGTATTTTCTAACGCCTTTCATAAACATACATTTTTTGTTGGGTTCTAGCCGCATTTAGGAAGTCCCTCATGTTTGAGTTTTTGTGGGCCATCGACAAACTTTGGTGACTATGATTGTGGATTGTACTGTAGTTGTGCATTCTGAACACATATTTTTAATCGTCTTTCACGAATCTTCATTTTTTGTTGAGTTATAGCTACATTTAGGAAAACACTACTGTTTGAGCCGTCATGGGCCATCAATTAACTTTTGTGACTTCGCTATTTTTTTACACTATAGTTGTGCATTTTATACGTGTATTTTCTATCGCCTTTCGTGAATCTTCATATTTTGTTGAGTTATAGCCACATTTAGGAAGCCCCTCATGTTTGAGATTTTGAGGGACATCAAACAACTTTGGTGACTACAATTATGGATTGTAAAACAGTTGTGCATCTCCCAGACGCGATATATTTTTAAACTTTCAAGACCTTTCTTTTGTTGAGTTATAGTTGTACTTAGGAAACACTCGCTTTGAGTTGTCCAGGCCAGTGATAAACCCTTGGTGACTACAATTGTGGGATTATAGTGGAAGCTTTTCATTCTATACGCATGAGCTGGGTTGGTTTTCGTGAACCTTTAATTTTTCGTTGGAGTTATAGCTGCATTTAGGAAACTGACGGAGTTTGAGTTTTTGTGGGCCATCGATCAACATTGGTGACTATGCTTGTGGATTACAAAATAGTTGTGCATTTTGTACACATATTTTTAATTGCCTTTCATAAACTTTTATTGGTTGTTGAGTAATAGGGTGCAATTAGGAAAACACTCATGTTTGAGTTTTTGCGGGCCATTGATCAAGTTTGGTAACTACAATTGTGGATTGTAATGTAGTTATGCATTATGTATGCATATTTTTAATCGCCTTTCATGAACCTTCATTTTTTGTTGAGTTATAGCCGCATTTAGGAAAACACTCGTGCTTGAGTTTTTGTGGGCCATCGATCAACTTTGGTGACTACAGTTGTGGATTACACATTAGTTGTGCATTCAATACATGAAATTTCTATTGTCTTTCTTGAACCTTCATTTTTAGTTTTGTTATAGCTGCACTTAGGAAACCGCTCGTGTTTGAGTTTTTGTGGGCCATCCATCAACTTTGGTGACTACGCTTGTGGATTACACTGTAGTTGTGCATTGTATACACATATTCTCTATGATCATGTTTGTGTTTTTGTGGGCCATTGATCAACTTTGGTGACTACGATTGTGGATTATTCTTTAGTTGTTCATTTTGTATGCATATTTTTAATTGCCTTGCACGAACCTTCATTTTTTGTTGAGTTATACCTACATTTAGGAAACAGGTCGTGCTTGAGTTTTTGTGGGACATCGATCAACTTAGGTGACTACGATTGTGGATTGCATTGTATTTTTCCATTATGTACACATATTTTCTATCGCCTCTCGTGAACCTTCATTTTTCATTGAGTTATAGTTGCATTTAGGAAACCACTCAAGTTTCAATTTTCATGGGCTGTTGATCAATTTTGGTAACTACGATTGTGGATTGCACTATAGTTGTCCATTATATACGTGAATTTTCTAGCGCCTCTTGTGAAATTTTTTTTATGACTTATAGCCGCATTTAGGAAATTCCTCGTGTTTGTGATTTCGTGGGCCATTAATCAACTTTGGTGACTACGATTTTGGATTAAATTGTAGTTGTGCATTCTATACGATTATTTTCTATCGACTTTCGCAAACATTCAATTTTCATTGAGTAATAGCGACATTTTGGAAATCGCTCATGTTTGGGTTTTCTGGGCCCATCGATCAACATTAGTGACTACGATTGTGGTTTGCATTGTAGTTTTCCATTCTGCAAACATATTTTCAATCAGCTTTCGTGAACCCTCAATTTCTATTACATTTTGTGAACCTTCATTTTTGTTGAGTTATAGCCGTGACTTCTGGGAAATCGCTTGTTTCAATTTCTTGTTGGCCATTGATCAACTTTTGTGACTACTATTGTGGATTAATCAGAAGTTGTGCATTTGTACACGTGATTTATCGCTATAGTTCATTTTAGTTGAGTTATAGCTATATTTAGGAAAACACTCGTGTTTGAGTTTTCGTTGGCCACCGATCAACTTTGGTGACTACGATAGTGGTTTACACTATAGTTGTGCATTCTATAATTGTATTTTTTATCACCTTTCGCGGACCTTCATTTTTTCATTGAGTTATAGCCTCACTTAGGAACCCACTCGAGTTTGAGTTCTCCTGGGCCATCGATCAACTTTGGTGACTACGATTGTGGATTTTACTGTAGTTGTACATTTTGTACGCATATTTGTAGTCACCTTTCACAAACCTTCATTTTTTGTTGAGTTATAGCCTCATTTAGGAAAACGCTCGTGTTTGAGTGTTTGTGGGCAATCAATCAAACTTTGGTGGTTACAATTGTGGATTACATTGTAGTTGTGTATTTTATATGTGTATTTTCTATAGACTTTCATGAACCTTCATTATTTGTTGAGTTATAGCTGCACTTAGTAAACCGCTAGAGTTTGAGTTTTCGTGGACCATCGATCAACTTTGGTTACTAAGATTGTGGATTGTACAGTTGTTGTCCATTTTTATGCATATTTTTAATCGCCCTTCACGAACCTTCATTTCTTTTTGAGTTATAGCCGCATTTAGGAAAACGCACCTGTTTGAGTTTTCATGGACCATCGATCAACTTTGGTGACTACATTTGTAGATTACACTGTAATTCTGCATTCTATAAGTGTATATTCTTTCACCTTTTGTGAAATTTCATTTTTCATTTAGTTATCACTGCTTTTAGGAAATGGCTCGAGTTTGAGTTTTTGTGTGCCATAAAAAAAAATTATGTATGCTAATTTTCTATAGCCTTTCATTAACCTTGATTTTTTATTTATATATAGCTGCATTTAGGAAGTTGGGTCGTGTTTGACTTTTTGTGGGCCATCGATCAATATTGGTGACTACGTTTGTGGATTACACTGTAATTCTATATTCTATACACATAATTTTTTTTTCCTTTCACAAACCATCTTTTATTGTTTAGTTATAACCGCATTTACGAAGCCGCTCATGTTTGAGTTTTTGTGTGCCATCAATCAGGTTTGCTAACTACGATTGTGGATTGTACTGTAGTTGTGCGTTTTGTATGCATATTTTTAATTGCCTTTCACGAACCTTCATTTTTTGTGAAGTTATAGCTGTATTTAGGATAACGCTCATGTTTGAGTTTTTGTGGGCCATCGATCAACTTTAGTAACTACAATTGTGTATTACACTATAAGTGTATTTTCTATCGCTATAAGTGTTTGAGTTTTCATGGGCCATCGATCAACTTTAGTAACTACGATGGTGGATTGTATTGTAGTTGTCCATTCTCTACTTGTACTTTCTATCATCTTTCGTGAACGCTCATTTTTTGTTGAGTTATAGCCGCATTTAGGAAACCACTTGTGTTTGAGTTTTTGTGGGCCATTGATCAACTTTGGTGACTATGATTGTGGATTGTAATATAGTTGTGCATTTTGTATGCATATTTTTAATTTCCTTTTACGAACCTTCATTTTTTGTTTAGTTATAGCCAAATTCTAGGAAAACACTCGCCTTGAGTTTTCATCGGGCCATTGATCAACTTTGGTGACTAATGACAGGGATTGCAATCGTAGTTGGTCCATTTTGTAATGCTTTGATTATCTATCGCCTTTTTCTAAACCTCTATTTTTTCGTTGAGTTACAGCCGCACACTTAGAAATTGCTCTGGCTTGGAGCTTTCGTGGTCCATCATCAACTTTGGTGACTACGATTGTAGATTGCACCGTAGTTTTCCCATTCTCTACATGTATTTTTTATCACCTTTCACCAACCTTCATTTTTCGTTGAGGTATAGCCACACTTAGGAAACCACTCATGTTTGAGTTTTCTTTGGCCATCGATCAACTTTAGTGACTACGATTGCAAATTTCACTGTACTTGTCCATTATGTACGTGTATTTTCTATTGCCTTTCGCGTACATTCATTTTTTGTTGAGTTAAAGCTACATTTAGGAAACTGCTCAACTTTAAGTTTTCCTGGGCCATCGATCAACTTTGGTGACTACACTGTAGGGTTGCATTCTATACGAGTATTTTCTCTTGCCTTTCGTGAACCTTCATTTTTTACTGAGTTATAGCCGCATAGGAAACCGCTCATGTTTGAGTTTTTTTGGGCCATCAATCAACTTCGGTGACTACGATTGTGGATTGCACTGTAGTTGTCCATTTTGTACGTGTATTTTCTATCGCCTTTTGGGAAGCTTCATTTTTTGTTGAGTTATAGCCGTGATTTATAAAATCACCGGAAAGTTAGAGTTTTCTATGGCCATCGACAACTTTGGTGACTATGCTTGTGGACTACTAATCGTAGTTGCATTTTATACTTGTATTCTCTATCCCCCTTCACAACCTTCATATTTCTTTTCAGTTATAGCCGTGATGAGGAAACCGCTAATGTTCGTGGTTTTTGTGGGCCATCGACAACTTTGGTGACTACGACAGCATTGTACTATAGTTGTGCATTATGTATGCATATTTTTGATCTCCTTTCATGGACCTTCATTTTTTGTTGAGTTATATCCTCATTTAGGAAAAAACTCTTATTTAACTTTTTGTGGGTGATCAATCAACTTTGGTGACTACAGTAGTGCATTCGACACGGGAAATTTCTATTGTCTTTCCTGAACCTTCATTTTTAGTTTAGTTATAGCTACACTTAGGAAACCACTCATGTTTGAGTTTTTGTGGGCCATCCATCAATTTTGGTGACTACGATTGTGGATTCCAATGTAGTTGTCCATTTTTTGAGAAAATAGTTTTTTCTTGAAAAATATTTTTTTGAAATGTAGAAGCAATAGAAACAGAGGCAAATTTTTTGAATCTTTTTATGAAAAATGGGGTAAATGATTTTTGTAGAGAATGTCATTCTAAGTAGACCCAAATCGTCCTTTTTTCAAAAAGCTAATATTTCACCAACATGCAAGAACCCCTCAAAAATAGAATTTACGAAACAATTTTTTTAAAAAAACTTAAACACGAGAAATTTCAAAAATGTGGCTATAACTCAACGAAAAATGAACTTTCATGAAAGGAGGATAGAAAATACGCTTATAGAATTGACTAGTACAACAAAATCCATAATCATAGTCACCATAGTTGATCGATGGCCCATGAAAACTCAAACACGAATAGTTTCCAAAATGCAGCTATAACTCAATGTACAGTGAAGATTTATGAAAGATGATAGAAAATACATGTATAGAATGCACAAATACAGTTTAATCCACAATCGTAGTCACCAAATTTGATCGATGCCCAACAAAAAACTCAAACAGGAGCATTTTCATAAATGTGGCTATAACTCAACAAAAAATTAAGGTTCATGAAAGGCGATTAAAAATATGTAGATGAAATGAACAACTACTGTAAAATACACAATTGTAGTCACTAAAGTTGATTGATAGCCCACAAAAACTCAATCATAAGCAGTTTCCTAAATGTTGCTTTCACACAACAAAAAATGAAGGTTCGTGAAAGACGATAGAAAATAAACATATAGAAATCAAAACTACAGTGTAATCCACAAGCATAGTCACCAACATTGATCAATGGCCCATGAAAACTCAAACACGAGCATTTTCCTAAATGCGGCTATAACTCAACAAAAAAAAGGTTCGTGAAAGGCGATAGAAAATACACGTATAGAATGCACAAGTATAGTGTAATCCACAATCATAGTCACCAAAGTTGATCGATGGTCCATGAAAACTCAAACTCGAGTGGCTTCCTAAATGTGGCTATAACTCAACAAAACATGAAGGTTTGCTAAAGGCAATAGAAAATACATGTACAAAACAAACAACTACAGAGCAATCCACAATCCTAGTCACCAAAGTTGATCAATGGCCCACGAAAACTCAAACACGAGCGGTTTCCTAAATGCGGTTATAACTCAACAAAAAATGAAAGTTCATGAAAGGTGACAAAAAATACTCGTATAGAATGGTCAACTATACATTAATTGAGATATAGTCGCATTTAGGAAACTGCTAGTGTTTGAGTTTTTCTGGGCCATTGATCAACTTTGGTGACTACGATTGTGGATTACACTGTATTTATGCATTCTATACATGTATTTTCTTTCGCGAACCTGAATCTTTTGTACGATCTAGGTCTATTCAAAATGACATTCTCTACAAAACTGATTTGCCATTTTTTACATAAAAAGATTCAAACAATTTGCCTCTGTTACTTCCACTGCTCCCACCTCTAAAAAATATCTATCTTTTACAAGAATTTATTTTTAAAAAAATGGACGATTTGGGTATTTTTAGCTATTGAGCACCTATAAAAACCATATTTTCACTTTTTCCGAAAACAATTGTTTCATAGATTCTATTTTTGAGGCGTTTTTGCATGTGGGTGAAAAATTATTTTTTCGAAAAAAGGACAATCTGGGTCTACTTAGAACGACATTCTCTACAAATCCCATTTCTTAAGTTTTTCATAAATAGATTCAAAAAATTGCCTCTGTTACCTCTACTACTTATACTTTTCAAAAATAAAATAAAATTCAAGAATAACTTATTTTTTCAAAACATAGACGATCTGAATCTCTTCAGCACACCGGCACCTATAAAACCCATATTTTTTATTTTCCAAAATAAAATTGTTTTGTAGATTCTCTTTTTTTAGGGGTCCTTACATGTTGGTGAAAAATTAGTTTTTCTAAATAATGACGATCTGGGTCTACTCAGAATGACATTCTCTACAAAACCCATTTCTCAGATATTTCATAAAAAGATTCAAAAAAATTGCCTCTACTTTTCAAAAAAAATTGATAAAAAGATTCAAAAAATTTGCTTCTACTTTTCAAAAAAATCTATCTTTTTAAGAACAACTTGTTTTTGCAAAATATAGATGATTTGAATCTTTTTAGTAGACCAGCAACTATAAAACCCACATTTTTTATTTTCCAAAAAATAGATCCTGTTTTTATGGGCTCATGTTGGTAGCACACAATGAGATAATGTTTGCGGTTCATCTAAAATGGCATTCTCACAAAACCGAGCTCAAGATTTCTATCAAAAACCACCCCGGTTAACATCCGGTTGCTTCTACATTTCAAAAAAATCTACCCTTTTCAAAAATAACTTATTTTTTTTAAAAAACTAATCGTCTAGGAAACCATATTTCAATTTTCACAAAAAAAAATTGTTAGGTAGATTCTATTTTTGAGGGGTTGTTGCATGTTGTTGAAAAATTATTTTTTTGAAAAACGGATGATCTGGATCTACTCAGAATGACAATCTCTACAAAACCCATTTCTCAGACTTTTCATAAAAAGATTCAAAAATTTTGCCTTTGTTACCTCCACTGCTTCTATTTTTCAAAAAAATTCTATCTTATTCAAGGACAACTTTTTTTTTCAAAAACTAGATGATATGGGTCTCTTGAGCACATGAATACCAATAAAACCCATATTTTTTATTTTCCCCAGAAAAAATTGTTTTGTAGATTCTATTTTTAGGGCTTCTTGCATGTTGGTGAAATATTAGTTTTTCAAAAAAAGGACAATCTAGGTGTACTCAAAATGACATTCTCTACAGAACCCATTTATCCCATTTTTCATACAAAGATTCAAAAAAATTGCCTCTATTACCTCTATTGCTTCTACTTTTCAAAAAAATATCTCTTTAAAAAAGAAGTTATTGTTTCAAAAAACAGACGATCTGGGTCTCTTTAGCACATGAGGACTTATAAAACCCATATATTTTATTTTTCAGGGGTTCTTGCTGTTGGTGAAATAGTAGTTTTTTCAAAAAAGAACAATATGGGTGTACTCAGAATGACATTCTCTACAGAACCCATTTATCCCATTTTTCATAAAAAAATTCAAAAAGTTAGCCTTTGTTACCTCTATTGATTCTACTTTTCAAAAAAAAAATCTTTTTCAAGAAGAAGTTATTTTTTCAAAAAATGGACGATCTGGGTTTCCTTAGCACACGAACACCTATAAAACCCATATTTTTTATTTGTAAAAAAAAATAGTTTCATAGATTCTATTTTTGATGGGTTCTTACATGTTGGTGAAAAATAGTTTTGAAAAAGGATCTAAACTAATTCTACCAAGAATGACATTCTCAACAAAACCCATTATTTAGATTTTCTATAAAAAACATCTGCAATGGTTCTTAATTCTATCAGTTTCTACTTTTCAAAAAAATCTATTTTTTTGAAGAAGAACAAATAACTTTTTCAACAACCGGACAATCTAGGTCTCTTTCGCACATGGGCACCTATAAAACCCATATTTTTTATTTTCCCAAAAAAATTGTTTCGTAGATTCTATTTTTGAGGGCTTCGTGCATGTTGGTGAAAAATTACTTCTTTGAAAAAAAAACGATCTGGGTCTATTTAGAAGGACATTCTCTACAAAACCCATTTCTAAGATTTTTTATAAAAAGATTCAAATAATTTGCCTCTGTTACCTCTACTGTTTTTACTTTTTAAAAAAATCTATACTTTTCGAGAACAACTTATTTTAAAAAGAAATGGACGATCTGGGTGTCTTTAGTAGTCGAGAACCTATAAAACCCATATTTTTTATTTTCCAAAAAAAATTGTTTTAGATTCTATTTCTGAGGGGTTCATGCATGTTGGTGAAACATTAGTTTTTCAAAAAAAGACAATCTAGGTCTATTTACAATGACATTCTCTACAAAACCCATTTCTCAGATTTTTCATAAAAAGATTCAAATAATTTTCCTTTGTTACCTCTATGGTTTTTACTTTTTTAAAAATCTATCTTTTTCAAGAACAACTTATTTTAAAAAGAAACGGACGATCTGGGTGTCTTTAGCAGTTGAGAACCTATAAAACCCATATTTTTTATTTTCCAAAAAAAAATTGTTTCATAGATTCTATTTTTGAGGGGTTCTTGCATGTTGGTGAAAAATTAGTTTTTCAAAAAAAGGAGGATCTGGGTCTACTCAGAATGACATTCTCTACAAAACCCACTTCCAAGAATTTTCATAAAAATATTAAAAAAATTTACCTCTATTGCTTCTACTTTTGAAAAATCTATATATTTCAAAATAACTTATTTTTCTGAAAATGCATAATTTTGTGTCGCTTTAGCACACGAGCACCAATAAAAACCATATTTTGATTTTCCCAAAAAAAATGTTTCGTAGATTCTATTTTTGAGAGGTTCTACTTTTCAAAACAATCTATCTTTTTCAAGACCAAACTGATTTTTTCAAAAATCAGACGATCTGGGTCTCTTGAGCACACAAGTACCTATAAAACCCATATTTTTGATTTCCCAAAAAAAAATTGTATGGTAGATTCTTTTTGTGAGGGGTTCTTACATGTTGGTGAAATATTACTTTTTCAAAAAAAGGAGGATTTGGCTCTACTAATTATGACATTCTCTCCAAAACCCATTTAGCCAATTTTTCATAAAAATATTCAAAAAATTTGACCCTGTTACCTCTACTGCTTCTACTTTTCAAAAAAACTTTAACTAGAAGAACTTATTTTCTCAAAAAATAGACGATCCATACAACATGAGCGGTTTCCTAAATGCAGCTATAACTCAATGAAAAATGAAGGTTAGCGAAATGCGATAGAAAATATGCGTAAAGAATGGACAACAACAATGCAATCCACAATCATTGTCACCAAAGTTGATTGATAGCTGACAAAAACTCAAACACTAGAAATTTCCTGAGTGTGGCTATAACTCAACAAAAAATGAAGGTTCACGAAAGGTGATAAAAAATATGTGTATAGACTGAATAACTATAGTGTAATCGACAATCATAGTCACCAAAGTTAATTGATGGCCCATGAAAACTCAAATATGAGCAATTTACTAAATGCAGCTATAACTCAACAAAAAACAAAGGTTCACAAAAGGCGATAGAAAATACGTGTACAAAATGGACAACTATAGTGTAATCCACAATTGTTGCCACCAAAGTTGATCGATGGTGCACGAAAACTAAAACACTAGCGGTTTCCCAAGTGTGGCTATAACTCGACAAAAAATGAAGGTTCGCGAAAGGTGATAAAAAATACATGTATAGAATGAATAACTACAATGTAATGACAATCGTAGTCACCAAAGTTGATTGATGGCCCACGAAATCTCAAATATGAGCAATTTCCTAAATGCGGTTATAACTCAAAAAAAAAATGAAGGTTCACAAAAGGCGATAGAAAATACGTGTACAGAATGGACAACTATAGTGCAATCCACAATCATTGTCACCAAAGTTGATCGATGGCCCACGAAAACTCAAACACTAGCATTTTCCTAACTGTGGCTATAACTCAACAAAAAATGAAGGTTCACGAAAGGTGATAAAAAATACGTGTATAGAATGAATAACTATAGTGTAATCAAAAATCGTAGTCACCAAAGTTGATTGATGGCCTAGGAAAACTCAAACTCGAGCGGTTTCCTATATGCGGCTATAACTTAACAAAAAATGAAGGTTCGCTAAAGCCAATAGAAAATTCACATATGCAATGGACAACTACAGTGCAATCCACAATCGTAGTCACCAAAGTTGATTGATGGCCCACAAAAACACAAACTTGAGCGGTTTTCTAAATGCAGCTATAAGTCAACAACAAATAAAGGTTCACAAAAGGTGATAGAAAATACATGTACAAGTGTACAAAATGGACAGCTATAGTACAATCCATAATTGTAGTCGCCAAAGTTGATCGATGGCCCACTAAAACTCAAACACGAGCATTTTCCTAAATGCGGCTATAACTCAACAAAAAATGAAGCTTCATTAAAGGTGATTAAAAATACGCGTACAAAATGCACAACTACATTACAATCCACAATTGTAATCACCAAACTTGATCAATGGCCCATGAAAACTCAAACACGAGCGGTTTCCTAAATGTGTCTAGAATTCAACAAAAAATGAAGTTTCACGAAAGGCGATAGAAAATACGCATATAGAATGCACAACTACAGTGCAATCCACATTCATAGTCACAAAATTTGATCCATGGACCATGAAAACTCAAACACGAGTGGTTTCCTAATTGTGGCTATAAATCAACAGAAAATGAAGGTTCGTGAAAGGTGATAAAACATACGCATATTCAATGCACAACTACAGTGTAATCCACAATCGTAGTCAACAAAGTTGATCAGTGGCTCGTGAAAACTCCAACACGACTGTTTTGCTAAATGTAGCTATAACTGAACAAACAATGAAGGTTCTGAAAGGCGATTAAAAATATGCGTACGAAATGCACAACTATAATACAATCCACAATCGTAGTCACCAAAGTTTATTGATGGCCCACAAAAACTTAGACATGAGCGGTTTCCAAGATGCAGCTATAACTGAAAAAAAAATGAAGGTTCTGGCGATAGAAAATATGTGTATAGAATGCACAACTATGGTGTAATCCACAATCGTAGTCATCAAAGTTGATAAAATTTGATCGATGGCTTATGACAAACTCAAACACGAGTTTTTCCTAAATGCAGTACAACTCAACAAAAAATGAAGGTTCACAAAAGGCAATAGAAAATTCGCGTATAAAATGCAAAACTATTGTGTAATCCACAAGCGTAGTCACCAAAGTTGATTGATGGCCCACAAAAAATTAAATCGAACGGTTTCCTAAATGTAGCTATAACTCAACAAAAAATGATGGTTCACGAAATGTAATAGAAAATGAGCGTTCATAATACACAACTACAGTGCAATCCACAATCGTAGTCACCAAAGTTGATCAATGGTCCACAAAAACTCAAACAAGAGCATTTTCCTAATTCTCGACAAAAAATGAAGGTTCGTGAAAGGCGATTAAAAATATGCGTACATAATGCACAACTACAGTAAAATCCACAATCAGTTACCTCTACTGCTTCTACCTTTCAAAAAGATCTATCTTTTTCATGAAATTATTTTTAAAAAATGGACGATTTGGGTGTTTTTAGCTTTTGAGCACCTATAAAAACCATATTTTTTTATTTTCCCAAAAAAAATTGTTTCGTAGAGTCTATATTTGTGGGGTTCTTGCATGTTAGTGAAAAATTAGTTTTTCGAAAAAAGGACGATTTGGGTCTACTCAAAACAACATTCTCTACAAATCCCATTTCTTAGATTTTTCATAAAAATATTCAAAAAAATTTCCTTTGTTACCCTACTGCTTCTACATTTCAAAAAAAAATATTTTTTTCAACAATAACTTATTTTTTCAAAAAATAGACGATCTGAATCTCTTTAGCACACCGGCACCTATAAAACCCATATTTTTAATTTTCCAAAAAAAATTGTTTTGTAGATTCTATTTTTTAGGGGTTCTTACATGTTGGTGAATAATTAGTTTTTCAAAATAAGGACGATTTGGGTTTACTTAGAATGACATTCTCTACAAAACCCATTTCTCAGATATTTCATAAAAAAATTCAAAATAATTGCCTCTGTTACCTCTACTGCTTCTACTTTTTAAAAAAAACTATCTTTTTCAAAAACTAGGCAATTTGAATCTCTTTAGCACATGAGCACCTATGAAACCCATATTTTTTACTTTCCAAAAAAAAATTGTTTTGTAGATTCTATTTTTTAGGGGTTCTTGTATGTTGGTGAAAAAATAGTATTTTGAAATAAGGATGATCTGGGTTTACTTAGAATGACATTCTCTACAAAACCCATTTATCCCATTTTTCATTAAAAAGATTCAAAAATTTTGCTTTTGTTACCTCTAGTACTTCTACTTTACAAAAAAATCTATCTTTTTCAAGAAGTTATTTTTTCAAAAAATGGACAATCTGGGTCTCTTTAGCACAAGAATACCTATAAAACCCATATTTAAGATTTTCCAAAAAAAAAAGTTACATAGATTCTATTTTTCAGGGGTTCTTCCATGTTGGTGAAAAAATAAATTTTCAAAAAAAGGACGATATGCGTTTAATCATAACGACATTCTCGACAGAACCCATTTTTCAGATCTTTCATAAAAAGATTCAAAAAATTTGTCTCTGTTACCTCTACTGCCTCTACTTTTAAAAAAATCTATCTTTTTCGAGAACAAACTATTTTAAAAAGAAATGGATGATCTGGGTGTCTTTAGCTGTCGAGCACCTATAAAACCCATATTTTCTATTCTCCTAAAAAAAATTGTTTCGTAGATTCTATTTTTGAGGTATTCTTGCATGTTGGTGAATAAATAGTTTTTTCGTAAAGAGGACGATCTAGGTCTACTCAAAAGGACACTCTCTACACAACCCATTTCTCAGATTTTTCATTAAAAGATTAAAAAAATTTGCCTATGTTACCTCCATTGTTTCTACTTTTCAAAAACATTTATCTTTTTCAAAAACAACTTATTTTCTTAAAAATCAGACGATCTGGGTCTCTTAAGCACACGAGTACCTATAAAACCCATATTTTCAATTTCTGAAAAAAAAAATTATATGGTACATTCTATTTTTGAGGCGTTCTTGCATGTTGATAAAATATTAGTTTTTTGAAAAAAGGACGTTTTGTCTCTACTCATTATGGCATTCTCTACAAAACCCATTTACCGCATTTTTCATAAAAAGATTCAAAAAATTTGCATCTATTACCTCTATTGCTTCTACTTTTCAAAAAAACAATTGCAAAAAGAACTTATTTTCAAAAAAAATAGACGATCCGTATAACACAAGCGGTTTCCTAAATGCGGCTATAACTCAACGAAAAATGAAGGTTAGCAAAAGGCGATAGAAAATAGGCATAAAGAATGGGCAACTATAGTGCAATCCTTAATCGTAGTCACCAAAGTTGATCGATGGCCCACGAAAACTCAAACACTAGCGGTTTGCTAAGTGTGGCTATAACTCAACAAAAAATGAAGGTTCACGAAAGGTGATAAAAAATACGTCTATAGAATGAACAACTATAGTGTAATCAACAATCGTAGTCACGAAAGTTGACCGATGGCCCACAAAAACTCAAATACGAGCAATTTCTTAAATGTGGCTAGAACTTAACAAAAAATGAAGGATCACAAAAGGTGATAGAAAATAGGTGTATAGAATGGGAAACTATAGTATAATCCATAATTGTAGTCACCAAAGTTGATCGATGGCCCAATATAACTTAAACACGAGAGATTTCTTAAATGCAGCCATAAGTTGGCAAAAAATGAACGATCACAAAAGGTGATAGAAAATACATATATAGAATGCACAACTACAGTGTAATCCACAAGCGTAGTTGCCAAAGTTGATCGATGGACCACGAAAACTCAAACTTGATCGGTTTCATAAATGCGGCTAGAATGTAGCAAAAAATGAAGGTTCGTTATAGGCGATAGAAAATACACGTACAAAATGTAAAACTACAGTGAAATCCACAATAGTAGTCACCAAAGTTGATCGATGGCCCACGAAAACTCAGACATGAGAGATTTCCTAAATACAGCTATAACTCAAAAAAAAATGAAGGATTGTGAAAGGCGATAGAAAATACGCGTATAGAATGCAGGTTTCCTAATTGCGGCTATAAGTCAACAAAAAATGAAGGTTCGCGAAAGGCGACAAAAAATACATGTACAAAATGGCCAACTACAATGCAATCCAAAATCGTAGCCAACAAAGTTGATAGATGGCAAGCGAAAACTCAAACATGATAAGTTTCCTAAGTGCAGCTATAACTCAACGAAAAATGAAGGTTTGCGAAACTACAATATAATCCACAATCATAGTCACCAAAGATGATTGATGGCCCACAAAAACTCAAACATGAGCCTTTTCCAAAATATGGCTTTAACTCAATAAAAAATAAAAGTTCATGAAAAGCAATTACAAATATGCGTACAGAATGCACAACTATACTACGATCCACAATTGTAGTCACCAAAGGTGATCGACAGCCCATGAAAACTCAAATACGAGCGGTATCCTAAATGTGGCTATAAGTAAAAAAAAATGAAGGTTCGAAGAAGGTGATAGAAATTACGCATATAGAATGCACAACTATAGTGTAATCCATAATTGTAGTCACCAAAGTTGATTGATGGCCCTTGAAAACTCAAAATCAAGCGATTTCCTAAAAGTCGCTATAACTCAACAAAAAATGAAGGTTTGTGAAAGGCGATAGAAAATACACGTATAGAAAGGGAAACTAAAATGCAATCCACGATCATAGTCACCAAAGTGGATCGATGGCCCACGAAAACTCAAACACGAGTGGTTTCATAAGTGCAGCTATAACTAAACAAAAAATGAAGGTTCGTGAAAGGTGAAAGAAAATACATGTATAGAATGCATAAATATAGTGTAATCCACAATCGTAGTCACCAAAGTTCATCAATGGCCCACAAAATCTCAAACACAAGCGGTTTCCTAAAACCGGATATAACTCAACAAAAAAAGAAGGTTCGATAAAGGCAATAGAAAATACACATATAGAATGCACAACTGTAGTGTAATCCACAATCGTAGTCACCAAAGTTGATCGATGGCCCAGGAAAACTCAAACTCGAGCGGTTCCCTAAATACGGCTATAACTTAGCAAAAAAAGAAGGTTCGCTAAAGCCAATAGAAAATACACATATAGAATAGACAACTACAATGCAATCCACAATTGTAGACACCAAAGTTGATCGATGCCCCACGAAAAATCAAACACGAGCAATTTCCTAAATACAGTTATAACTCAACAAGAAATGAAATTTCACGAAGGGTGATAGAAAATACTCGTATAGAATGCTCAACTACAGTGTAATTGAGATATAGTGGCACTTAGGAAACCGCTAGTGTTTTAGTTTTTGTGACTATGCTTGTGGACTATAGTTGTGTATTCATTCCATACAAGTATTTTCTAAGCCTTTTGTGAACTTCATTTTTGTTGACTTATAGCCGCATTTAGGAAATCACATATGTTTGAGTTTTTGTGGGCCATCAATCAACTTTGCTGACTATGATTGTGGATTGTACTGTAGTTGTGCATTTTGTATGCATATTTTTAATTGCCTTTCATGAACCTTCATTTTTTGTTGAGTTATAGCCAAATTTAAGATAACTGTCGTGTTTGAGTTTTCTTGACCCATAGATCAACCTTGGTGACTATGAATGTGAATTCTATTGTAGTTCTATATTCTATATGCATATTTTCAATTGCCTTTGACGAACTTTCATTGTTTGTTGAGTTATAGCCACATTTAGGAAAACGCTCGTGTTTGAGTTTTCAAGGGCTATCGATCAACTTTGGTGACTACGATTGTGGATTGCTCTGTAGTTGTCCATTTTGTACACGTATTTTCTATTGTGTTTCGTGAACCTTCACTTTTTGTTAAATTATAGCTGCATTTAGGAAACCTCTCGAGTTTGAGTTTTCGTAGGCCATCATTAAACTTTGGTGACTACGCTTTTGGATTACACTGTAGTTGTGAATTCTATACGTGTATATTCTATCACCTTTCGCGAACCTTAATTTTTTGTTGATTTATAGCCACATTTAAGAAAACGGTCATGTTTGAGTTTTCTTGAGCCATCGATCAACCTTGGTGACTATGACTGTGAATTGTACTGTAGTTGTGTATTGTATATGCATATTTTCAATCGCCTTTGATGAACTTTCATTGTTTGTTGAGTTATAGCCACATTTAGGAAAATGCTTGTGTTTGACTTTTCGAGGGCTATCGATCAACTTTGGTGACTACGATTGTGGATTGCACTATAGTTGTCCATTATGTACATGTATATTCTATTGTGTTTCGCGAACCTTCTTTTTTGTTAAATTATAGCTGCATTTAGGAAACCACTCGAGTTTGAGTTTTCGTAGGCCATTATTAAACTTTGGTGACTACGCTTTTGGATTACACTGTTGTTGTGAATTCTATATGCGTATATTCTATCACCTTTTGTGAACCTTAATTTTTTGTTGAGTTATAGCCACATTAGGAAATCGCTCGTGTTTGAGATTTTGTGGGCCATCGATCAATTTTGGTGACTACGATTATGGATTACACTATATTTATGCATTCTATAAAGGTATTTTCTTTCACCTTTCATGAAAATTCATTTAGTTTTTTTTTTTAAAGTATGATTCTGGTCTATTCAAATGACATTCTCTACAAAACACATTTCCCATATTTTTCATAAAAAGATTCAAAAACTTTGCCTATGTTGCCTCTACTGCTTCTACCTTTCACAAAAAAATTCTTTTTCAAGAACTTATTTTTTTAAAAATGGATGATTTTGGTGTTTTTAGCTGTCGAGCACCTATTAAAGCCATATTTTTTATTATCCCAAAAAAAAAAAAATCATAGATTCTATTTTTGAGTTCTTGCATGTTGGTTAAAAATTAGTTTTCGAGGGCGATCTGCGGGTTTACTCAGTGTATCCTAAAATTCCATTTCTCAAATTTTATAAAAGTTAAAAAAAAGATTTGCCTCACGATTACCCTCTGTTGCTTCTACTTTTCAAAAAAATCTATCTTTTTCAAGAATAACTTATTTTTTCAAAAAATAGACGATCTAAATCTCTTCAGCACACCAACACCTATCAAACCCATATTTTTTATTTTCGAAAAAAAATTGTTTTGTAGATTCTACTTTTGAGGGGTTCTAGCATGTTGGTGAAAAATTAGTTTTTCAAAAAAAGGACGATCTGGGTCTACTAATAATGTCATTCTCTACAAATCCCATTTCTTAGATTTATAATAAAAAGATTCAGAAAATTTGCCTCTGTTACCTCTGTTGCTTCTACTTTTCAAAAAATTCTATCTTTTTCAAAAATAACTCATTTTTTCAAAAAATAGACAATTTGAATTTCTTCAGCACACTAGGACTTATAAAACCCATATTTTTTATTTTCCCAAAAAAAATTGTTTCGTAGAATTCTATTTTTGAGGGGTTTTTGCATGTTGGTGAAAATTAATTATTTTAAAAGGCGATCACAGGTTTAACAGAACAACATTCTCTACAGAACCCATTTCTTAGATTTTTCATAAACATATTCAAAAAATTCACCTCTGTTACCTCTACTACTACTTTTCAAAAAAATCTATCTTTTTCCAAAATAACTTATTTTTTCAAAAAATGGATGATCTGGGTCTTTTTAGCATACTAGCACCTATAAAAACTATATTTCGATTTTCCCAAAAAAAATTGTTACGTAGATTCTATTTTTGAGGGGTTCTTGCATGTTGTTGAAAAATTAGTTTTTTGAAAAAAGGATGATCTGGGTTTATTCTGAACGACAATCTCTACAAAACCCATTTCTCAGTTTTTCAATAAAAAAGATTCAAAAAAATTTCCTTCGTTACCTCCACTACTTCTACTTTTCAAAAAATGCTATCTTTTTCAAGAACAACTTATTTTTTCAAAAACCGGATGATCTAGGTCTCTTGAGCACACAAGTACCTATAA